>JAVQKI010091355.1:0-13330 GCA_036025975.1 Nematalosa erebi
TTTTAAACAATAATCTTTGGGAGTTATTTCTACATTCCACAAGGATATATAAATGGGAGAATAGCATGTACATGTGTGTGCTTTATTGGGTCCTGAAAAAATGCCCGATTTCCCTATGGTTATACATTATTTCTTGAGACGCCTAAAATTTGGACTGTAGCTTCTTTTTTTTGTATAAAGTGAATTTGTATAATGATTTTAATATAATGTGCACAGGCGACAGATGACACGGAATTGATTTTTGTACTGTGGACATTTTTTTAATGGCACCTCTCATGCAACAAATGCATTACTTGTAATTATAACATTCTACTGAAAGGCTGATCTTCCATGCATATCCTAGCTGGAATATTTGCTGCTGTGAGCTGGTACTCTGAAAATGTATCTTATGGGAAAGTTATCACACTAAATGGCCAAGAAATCAACTGAAATTATGAAAAGCTACCAGATTCAGAAAAAATCTTTGCTACAGCCATGCTACTCAAAAATGTAGTTTAACTCGTAGCTTCACTACTTGTAGTAAAGCTACTGCCCAACACGGTTTTGAAATATAACACATTAAAGAAGCATAATGTAAAATGCTCACCTGGATAAACAGGTTAACAGGTGCGTTGGTATAGCTTTGATTGACTTCCCTGCTGAAAAAAACAAACAGCCTGGCCAGCTTATGATGGTTTGCTGGTTGGAGCTGTGGTTTAGCTGGTTGACCCAACATATGACGGTACTATTATGATTTATGTTTTTTTGGTCAAACCAGTTTAGGCTGGTCATTTTAGCTGAAGATTGACTTGTCAGTTCAGCAATGTCCAGCTTATTGGCGGGTCAAGCCAGCATGATCATCACCAGCATTATCATCAATGTGAGTTTGATAGGCTGGTCACCAGCATGGCCAACTTAAACCAGCACACCTATATATGACATATATAGGTCATATTGTCAGACCATTGTCATCACCAGCTACCGAAAATGGTCACACCAGCAAGCCGAAGTGGTGGCCCAACCAGCAAGACCAGCAAGAGCTGGCAGAACTAACTAACTAACACACTAAACTTTGCAGAGCCTTACCCAGAGCCTTATTGGCACTTCGCCTAATTTGATGTGAAGTTTAAATGAGCTGCCACGTTAACATAGGGTTACAATTCAGTGGCCTGAGCGGTGCTTGCAGCACAGCAACATTGTAACTTGTGAGCGAGATAGATTTTAAAGTCTGTTACACTGCGTTGGGGAGTTTGGAAAAGGTGTGACAACAGTGATATTAACGGGATAATGAACTCCACTGTGTGTGTATATCAGTGAATATTGCACTTATCGAGGTGTAAAGCCTATCACCACCACTAATGTGCCGTGTCATTCATTATCCTTTGCATGGTTCCTACCAAACATTCTAGAGCGCTGCGCTCACAGTGCTTATCCTGGATGGCTGGCCAGAATACCTATCTTGTTTATCCACCCTTCATATTACTATATGCCATCTAAATCAATTTGGAATTGGCACCAAAATGAATTAACTGATAAAAAGGATACCTAAAGTATGGTAATAGGATGCATTGAACTGCATCTGATTTTTGAATTTGAGGCAGGTCTGGGTTCACAGAGGAAATGTAAATGCAACATAAAAAAATACTAAAATGGTGATTAAAAAAATGCAACAAAATAGAGAAATAACTAACCATTATCAAGACACTTGAGGGTAAAGGGTAAGGCATTCAGTAGAACAAATCAGCCACAGTAACAGCTAACAATGTATACAAAATTCCACTGTTCATTTTCAAGTGCAAGTGCAAAACGTTCACCACCTTCTCCTACAACCTAGGAACATGGTTACATGTAACATAACTGCTAACATGATTGCCGGATGCTTAAATGACAATGTAGGAAAATGTAAATACATGAGCGACAGAGACGTTAATAGTCACACAGAAGGCCATATAACAGGTATATTCATCATGACTTCTTCAGAAAGGAGGAGATGCTGTAGCCCTTTGTAGAATTGTTAATCAGTGTAACGCTGGCAAGCTAAGCTTGAGTACACTTCTGTAACAAGGGCCTATCAAAATGCACAGCACACAAATTGAATTTCTCTATAAGGTCTTCTCCTCACTGCGGCACAGATCTAGAAGACAGAAAAATTGCATAAGCGGAGGGCAGAGTGGACTGGATGTGGGTGGTCTTGCCAGGAAGTCACAAAGTGCTCTTGTTTGGCAGCCCGCTGGACCAGAGCTATCAAGGTCCATAGCCACTGACTATGTCTCCTGGAGCGATCTCGATGGCAATGTCATTGACTGAGCTACTGTCTGGGGTGTCTGTGATTCTCTCTCTTTGCATGTAGCCGTCATCGCTGCCTTCATCACCCTCAATCTGTGGCAGTGGCTCAGGTTCAAAATCGGTCTTGATGCAAGCATCTTCGAGCTGATCGCCGCTGGAGGGGGAAGAAGTAGGGATGGGGAAGTGGGTTCTCTCGGGGCAACTCTCAGTTGGGTTGAATGTCTCAACATCTGTGGGGGAATTCTCAGGCGTCTGAAGCAGAGGAGTACTCCCTGCCTTAACACAACGAGTGGACTCAGGCTTGAGAATGCATGGGGTACCTGGCACTCGGCTGTGTGTTAAGGTTTCCTGTGCAAAAGAAGCAAAGAAAAGGCAATGAAAACGCAACTGAGTACTATAAACGTCTTCTTTCTTGTAGGTAAGCAGTTTCATGATACACCTCATAGTTAAGTTTGATACTGACATGCCATGCATGCGGAGTTGCCTCTATTGCATTTGAGAAAACTCAATAATTATTTTCAAGGAGGACACATAACTACAATTCTTCTTCAACTTTTTGAATCAGGCCTCATAAAATGACGTGAAGGGCCGGATCCGGTCCCAGGGCCGATGGTCAAGCTGTGAATACCTAGCACTCAAGAAGACATTGGCTGAGTTTCAATGAGTGTGTTTACATGCACAGATTTTTCTCAATCAGATTGAAAGTAGTCTGATTAAATATTCCACCTGAACCTTTCAATCCACGTTTACATGTCTCAAAGCACTTATTCCAATCATCACCTTTTGACATGTGCAATGGTTTCTGACGTCGTCCTTTTGTTTACATCTATCTGACGTCCCTAGCTAGCATCCTGTCACAGGCTGCCAGTCGTGGAATACAAGATGTTCATTAAGCAACTTTGTAACAAATAAATCGTTAAACTTGATATACAAGGCCTGCATTGTGCTCCTTTAAAATTATGAGACAGCAGCTTGCATTTTCATCACAATTATGTTCACTTTCACCCACTTGGTTAGCTAACGTTATTGTTGGCAAGGTAACTGCTAGTTAATATCACAGTTAGCAACCTATGGAAGTATGTTGGTTACTTGCAAGCATGTAAGGTTTGTACAGCATGATAAGCAAAAATACAAATTCGTCTGTGGTAACATTTATAACTTTCTGGCGCTGCTAGTGCTTTTAAGCAATGTGTGTGTACTTGCGTCAACGGGTATTTATCGCTACACATGTGCAAACAGGAAAATCAAGTCCATTAAACTGATTGCATGTTTACATGCATGTCGATCGGATTCTCAAAGGTTATCTAAACCTTACTTAAATTTTAATCCGATCGAGCGAATCCGTGGATGGCGTGGATACATGAGGTATTTTGAATCCAATTTGGCAGATAATTGGCTTAAAGTGGTACATGGAAAAATACTATGAACTGTGGGTAAATCTCTTAAGCAAAGTCTGCATTCTATGCCGACTTTGGGAAAGGGCTGAGGTAGAGAGCAACAGTAGGCTAAGCACTTCAGATTTTGACTGCAGGACACCCCTAAATCTTTGCGGACTTAGTGTGAATATCCAAGTCTCTGAGTCTGTAAGGGTAAAGAGTCATTGTGACTGGGCTGATATACACTGAAGACCTCTGTGGTTGGGATTGCCCCCACTGTGCTGAAGAGGATGAAGGTTCTGACTTACAGGCAAATGGCTGGATAAGAAGTTCTTGACAACTTTCCGTGTGCCAAGGAGAATGACCACCAGCAACACCAGGACTATGACGCAGATGACCGCAGAAAGGTAGATGGGCCAGCGATCTGTACATAAAACAAGGTTTAACAAATGGTTAAATAAGCTGTTGAAACACCTTACCGTTACATTTATATGTTTGTTATTTCTATTATCAGTAAAAGTATTAGCCTTAAGCTACTTGTACTTTATTTATAGTTACTTTAGTGGTTAGGATATGTTTTTGATGTGCCTGTGCACTGTACCGTTTGTACTGTCCTGTCCTGTCTCGTCTACACATGGGACAGTGAGAAACATAATTTCGATTCCTCTGTATGTCTAGTACATGTGAAGACATTGAAAATGAAGCTGACTTTGACATTGATTGTTAAATAAACTTTAACAAAATAAACCATGTCAATAAAAATGGCAGTTGGGTCTAGATATTTGGCGACGTCCTACAGGGCTACTTCAGAGAGTCCCCAGATCACATTAGACACAGGAGATATTGAAAAGCATTGGGTATTGTAGTATTCTGAAAATAGTAATGAGCCCATTATTAAGACATGGAGATACTGCTCATCCTTGGGCCTGATGAGGAGGATGGACATAAGACCTATATCAACAATACAATTTACCTACAGACATATGGTACAAACAGATGTGAAGCTATCATTGATACTTTCTCACTTAAATCAGCATAAAGGGTGAAGATGAACTTACTAACCCTTTTCTGGTGTTATGTTACAAATGTCTATGGAGTGCCTATAACGAAGGTCAATCTTTCCCTCCAGCTCTAGAGTGGTGCAGCGTCTGAATGGTAACTCGCCACGGCACACATCATCCTCAAGAGGGCACTCAAAGCCAATTTGATTCTGTGATGAAATTAAACAGAGGACAAATCATGTACACAACAGATATGAGGACAAGTTGGTGAATCATTGTTAACCACTTCAGTTTCCCTTCAAGTAATGTTTCCCGTCAAGCAACCCAAGTACTGGCACTGAAACCTTGTTGAAGGTACTCTATCTAAACCAGTGGTTCGCAAACTTTTTCTGTCATTCCCCACGTTGGAAGAGGGAGAATTTTCGTGCTCCACCTGTTCCCCAGATGCAAAACATGGTAGCAAAATACATCCAAATTTTATATTATCTGACGTTTTGGTGTACATAAGTCTTAAGTGATTATTAATTTCTCTGTCATAATGAAACAATTAACCCAATGGGCCCTACTATCTGAAATACTAAACTAAAATCATATTTCTGCACATGCCCTGCATATATAAGAGAAACCAAACTTTGGATATGGAAAGGAGACAATGCAGACATTTGATGTGATTTCAAGACCGGATTACTCGGGCACCGCTAATGATAGAGAATGCTACAGAGCACTGAAATCGGTACATTCTCCTGTTTATTCTAATATTTGGTATGCCATATTTGAGTAAAGAGATCATGAGATATTTCACAGAGATGATGGGTAAGAGATGGAAGCAGTGGCCTATTAGTATCTAGTATTTTTAATGAAATTCTAAATTCTCGCAAACCATTCTCACAGCAACTAGCAAATAACACTGTTGGAAAGCTCAGGTTGTGCCGTTTCATGTGATAGGCGTATGGTCTGCGTAACAGAGACGAATATGTGTAAATTCGGGGGACACAGTGCGGCTGTTGGTCTCAAGGCTTAGTGCAGTGGTTGTCAAACTTTTTCTGTTGTTCTCCACTTTGTAAAGGGGGGAAATTTTCATGCCCCACCTACCCCCCAGTGTGCCAAAAATAATAGCAAAATAGGTCCAATTTTACATTATCTGACATTTTGGTGTACATAAGTCTTGTTTATGATTCATTTCTCTTTGATAATGAAGCATTTTACCCTATGGGCCCTACTGAAATAATGTACTGAAATAACACTTGTGCATGTGCCCTGGCTATACAAAAACAACAAACTCTGGGAGAAAATCTGAGAACAACTTTGGGGGGTGGAAGTTGGCAATAATGCAGACATTTAATGTGGTTTCAAGACTTGGCATACTTGTGTTAAGAGATCATGAAATATTTGACCGAGATAAATGGGTATGAAATGGATGCAGAGTGGTATTAATATTTAATATTTTTATGGAAATTCAAAGCAAATTTTCTCACAAACTGTGAATCACAGCAACTATTGAACAACACTGTTTCATATAATATGCAACGAAAACTTCACAAGAAATCTGACTGAGGCGAATGGGTGTGACTTCAGGGGGCACAGTGACAGCCATCGTTCTCAAGTGTTAACATCTTGTGTCGTGTCCACACCCCAAAGTTTGAGAAATGCTGATCTACAATATCCTGGTTCACCAAGGTTAAGAATGGGTGCTAGGTTCCACTGGGAGCTAACTGTGCCAGAGCAGAAAACAAAACAGGCTATCCCCCTAACCATGTGATTCTCTGTTCTGATTGGCTGATGAGGTGCTTATTAACTTTGTTTATACCAGGGCCATAGAAAGGGCTCTGGTATATTACACTTCTTAATCAATTTCCTTTTGTGATGCGCTATTTAGAATGTGCATTATTTTTACAGTATATAACTGCACACCTATTAAAAAGGTCCACTTTTTCTGGCCACATTACACTTGCATATCAATTCCAAAACGCGATGCGAAGTAAATGAACTGTCACGTTAACACAGGATTAGAATTTAGCGACTTGACCGACGTTCACAGCACAGCAGCATTGTAACTTGTGACCGAGATGGATTTTAAATCTGTTACACTGCGTTCGGGACTATGGGACACTGAGATCTTACAAAAGCCAAGACGGGATAGAGTCTTTGTATGTGGTACTTGGTAACGACAGACCGAACTAATGACCCACTTCTGATCATTACAATCATCCATTTAGTACTAGTAACGGCAGTTTATTCCTGTAAGTTTTGAATTAGTGTATGTGCAACGGGAAGAAGTAGTTTTGCAAACTAGCCTGTGTTAATAGCGCAGATATGGCAACATTGGTATAAGTGGTAGAATGAACTCCATAGCGTGCGTACATTGGTTAATATTGCACTTATTAAGGTGTAAAGTAGTGGTTCCCTCCGCTCCGCGTCGGGGCCTTATCACCACCTCGAAAATGCAATATTAACCGATATATACACGCTGTGTCGTCTGACATAACTGACTACCTTTGAAGTAGATACAAAAAATCTGAATAATCGTTCCATATCAATGCGCTTATGAATGGTAACCATAACAAGCACAGTAAACTATTTCACTCTGTACTTTCCCCCCTTTAACAGTAGCTATAACAGGTCATTTTCGGTAGTTCATGCACAATTATACACTAAATACAAACGGGAGATACAGTAGGCAGGATAATGGCCTTCGAGGTGACCAGTACCCTGGAACTAATGACTTGGCGAAGGCAACCTGAGTCCTTCGCCTCCACCTCGCCATTACTTCCACTGAACTGTTCGCCCCGTCGGCCGTTGTCCCTTACGTATAAGCGCTAGACCTTCAGGGTCCATGGTAAGGATTACTCTGATCTGCACTCCAACATGCACCATAACTGTGCACAGATACACATGGTGAATGACTTACTAAATTGCTGTTATTTAAAGATAACACATTGAAAGCAAACATCTATAATAAACCCAACAGATAATCAAGCTTCCACAGACATACCTGGTCATGAGTGGTGTAGACTGAGTAGTAAAACTTCTCCTCATCGGAGGGAAGAGTGTCATTCTGCTCATAGTCTAACGGATACTCATCATAGTCAATTACTGGCAAAAGTGATAATGGATTGACAAACGAGAACATGGTCCTATTAGACTTAATTGTCACATTAACACTAGGAAAGTCCATGAAACCTGCGGAAGGAAACACAAGTAGAGGACTCAGTTAATTTGTACCATTGGCATTATATTACATTAGATTACATGAGAGTATCTGTGCCGTCAGAGATCTCAGAGCTATGCAAGAAACATCAGATCTCCACCAGCACATTCTGCTGAACACAGATTGACATTATGACTCCTGGCAGGTTTTACAATACTGGTAATCTGTTACCTTTTTCTTAAGAGACCTGATCAATAACATGAAAAAGCGCAAGTAGCATAACTTAATTTGTACGTGATGGTTAAAATAAATCAAAATGTTTATCACTCAGTAAACTGGTTTAGATCTGCGAAGGTTCTCATTTGTCCAGGTCATGCTAGTCATAAATCGTAAGCAGTTGGACTTCTTTTGCACATCACATATTTTTACATCCACATTATCCTAATCCTTGCAGGGAAGACTGGGCAAGACAACTTTGGGAAATCAGAGCAATCCAATTTTCCATTACTACTAATGTTCCCAGTGTGAATATCAAATTAAAAGTGTTGTTAAGCTTGCTACTGTATCTCTGCTGACTCCTGTTTAGTTTTTGACAAACTGCTTCTACAATGCAAAATGGGCAAAATATGCAGACGTAAACTATTATTTCATCAGGTGAAAAGTGTTAAGGCACCTACAGGAAGGCCAGTCGCAACTTAGCACTTATGACTGTTTTATTAATTATTTGAGTGGATGACTACTTACATTCTACATCTGATATTAAATCCCTCCCATAGCTGAATGTTACACTGACTTTATCTGAAATTCTGAAACCATCCAAGGTTGTCAAGTGGAGAGTGTATACATCTTCGGCATCAGGTGGTGTTTCTGAGGATATGTCTATATGGTGCTGCGATGTGTTTGTCTGAAAAAGTATCTTGCCATCCCTGTTGATGAGAAATTGTACAGTTATCTACTGTTATCTTTCTTCACTGAGAAACAAAATCCTGTATTGGTTAGAAACTATTTTTATGTTTGTTGCAAATCTACTATAAAGTGCACAAATTAGGATGTGAAGAACACTACATATTTCAAAGAGGCTTCTGGTGAAATCTCTGAAACCTCCAACTCTGATTTACAGCATAAAAGGATGACAAAAAGCTCATTGAATGAAGGTAAAACAATTTACCCACCGATAACTATTGACCATCACTGAGAACTCAACTGCAGAAGAACCGGTATAATTCCAGTATGCAATGTTTGTGCCATTCTGACAGACTATGGTCACATTGTCTGGGGGTGCCACTGCAGAAGACAGCAAAAGAGCAAACAAGAAAACAGGAATAAAACATGTTAGCAGACTGTACTTTAATGCAGCGTGGTTAATCACAGTCAATTTACTTCATCTGTCTGTCTGCGTCTGATTATGAGAATACAAAGGCAACAGACCACAAACATAACTACACGAACAGCCCCATCTCACTGGCATGACTGTCCCCTATGCATGAGATGAGCATCATAATGGCGAAAAAGAATTGTCACATAAAAGGTGGTGGTTTGGTGGTTGATCAGCTGAGAAGGCCTTCTTATCAGTGACTGTGAGGTGGAAGGTGTCAAAACCACCACCAAGTTCCTTGGTAGGACCATCTCTCATTACCTCACCTTGACCATCAACACCAGCTTTGTGGTGAAGAAGGCACAACAACAACGCTTTCACTCCTGCAGAGGCTAAAGCGAGCCACCTATTCTCACCAGCTGCGTCACCGTGTGGCTAGGGAGCTGCAGTGCCTCACCATTTATTCAGCACCTCTTCCTCACATGCTGCGTACGCAGAGCCTCTGCCACCACAGAACACTCTTCCCAGCCCTCTCATGCATTGTGGGACACCCTGCCATAAGGCAGGAGACTTAAAGCGATGGTTCGGAGTAGATTTTACTACATTGCTATGCACTACGAAGCCCATCTAAATACCCCATCCGAAGTTTTGTTTACCTTAGACGGAGATAGCTGAGCATGTCTAATGGCTTTCTACAGCTGAACATGGAACATGTATTGTATCTCCTAAATTACACCACTAAATGTGCAAGTTATCTTACCAAACTTCTACAGTAGTGTAAATAGGGTATGTACTCACAAGACACTGCATTGGATAATTTGTAAGTCCACCATGAGTTTATTAAAAAGAACTTTTCACTGCTAGTCTCAAAAATCCAATATGGCAGAGCTTCCACATTACTGCACTGGTTTGGGAAAAGCAAGAAAAAGTCCCCCTTTCTTCTTCTGTGTGCATGACAACGTCCTGACAGAAAGCAATGCATCTAATGACGAATACAGGAATATTTTTTGATAAAACAATTTTACAAAAAATGTTATTTGAAACTAAGTTGTTAATACTTCAACAAAATATCACTGCATTCGTCGGTAGATGCATTGCTTTCTGTCAGAAATCTGATCTCTTCCCCAAGATGCTGACAACAGGCATGATCACAACAGGCATTTTCCTTCTGTCACCTGTATTACGTGTTTAAAAATTCCAGAGAAGCTGATCAAACAAGATTGAGAGGGTGTCTGGATTTGTGTTATTCACATCGGCAGGGGTGTAACCTGCATAATAAACTGAAGCATCAGCCTTGGCCCAAACTCTCAGAAGTGCAGGCAAATGCATTTCTCATGTAAACAACAGCTTTGCCTGCACCCAATTTAGAGAAAAAAATACACAACGTGGATTAGTCATTAAGATTCATGGCGATTCGGAAATGGGCTCGTCCTCAGATGAACTTGTAGAGGATATTTCAAATGTATCTGTGTTTACACAGGCAGAGAGAGAGTTACAAATATGGCCAAGTTCCAATCAGCTGGTTCGCAAAGAAAACACAAGGAATTGTGTGATATGGAGCTGACTTGGATTTGACAAAAAAATAGATATGGGCAGTTCCACGCAAAATGGTCATGTCCATAAGTAGATCTAGTGAAAAAGTCTAATTACCATTCTATATCAATGTTCTTTTGAATGGTAACCATTACAACCATAGTAAACAGCAGTTGACCGTGTCAGTAACAACAGAATCAGTGGTTATTAGTGATAATCACAATTGAAAAGGAATTAGTACAGCAACTGGCTGTAGGCTGCAGGCTGTTCTATGTTTTAGATTGACGTCTATTCCTTACATGCATGAGTTGCAACCGGGTGATAAGCGGGATAGCGGGCCTCGAGGTGCGCTGTTATACGGAAATAATGAACGTGGTGGAGGCGAATAACTTCACGACACCGAAGGCGGAATGAAGTTCCTCCACCAAGTTCATTAATTCCGTATAACAGTACACCTTGTCGGCCATTATCTCTTGCATATAAGCCATGAGAAAACTCCTCTTTGCCTAATCTGGATGTGAAAGTTGGGACAGTTCTTTCCAGAGCCATTTTGTTGTCTTTGGACAGGCTTTGGTTCCAAATACCAGTCTTATCATCAAGACCTACAACAGCAGAATTGCAAGAAGGACGTCTTTGCTTTGCTTTTAGGCGAAAGTGCAAACATAATAATATGGGCTAAGTCCTTTCGGGCAAAGAGAGCACAGTGTGTTAGGGTAAATGAAGCTGTGTCCTCCCCAATTATAAACACTGGAGCCCCACAGGGGAGTGTAATCTCACCAGTACCCTCTACAAAAATCAGGGCAGTAGCAAATCAAAGGATCATGTTACAATCAAATTTGCAGATGATCCAGCAATAGTGGGGTTGATAAAGAATAACTGTATCATACAGATGAGACACATGACAGGGACTGGTGTAGGTCCAGCAGTCTTCTCCTAACGTAGGATCCACGGGTATTACACTGGCAGGATCTGAAACACCACTTGAGGAAACAAAACTGAAAATGACTGAAATCAAAATCGCATTTACTACTGGCTTGTCAGTCAACGTAACGCATAAAAATGATCTTCGCTGGTTCCTATGGTCGTTGGTTTGCAAGTAAATTCACATGGATTGGTGAGAGTTGCTATTTTTTTCGAAACAATCAGCGACTGTAGAGGGAGCTCTGGAGATAAAAAATCAGTCTTTCATGGTATGCCTTTAACATAGTCCTGTAACACTGACACTATCTAAAAAAGGGGGTTGCAGAGGCTATAATTTATGCGGAAGCCTCGGCAATTTAGAGTGGCTATAAATATTATGGTACTTTTCTATCACTCTTTTTATTTTAGCATTTTCTTTTTCTGCTCTGTGGCCTGGTGTCTGTAGCTAATACAAACACACTGCTGGGGGGGGTGTGTGTCTATTCTGTCCTCTGTCTTCTTGTGTTTAGCAATTGTATGTACTGTATGGTGCAGAACAATTTTCCGTAAGGTCAAATACATATGTCTATCTACTTATCAGTCTGACTATCTTATCTATATATGGAACGGCCAATGAAATGCTGTTAAGTCAGACTCAATTGCTCCTGACTGGAAGCAGTTTTACAGCAGTCTGACCTCAACAATGGAATCTAGACTACAGACTTTGACTGAGTATTTACAAGGATCAAGAAAAATAATGGTATTAACAACATAAACTCAAACCTCAAACACGACAAGGGAGTCTTTTTTAATGTGACTGACGCACTTTCACTGTGTTATCACATACAGTATAGCTGGTGGCTTTCTGTGGACCTTATTTAAAACCACCACAAAAATGGCCTGCTTTCGCAGAGGGCTTCTTGAGATGTGGACCAGATTGCAGACCAGTCATAGTGTCTTTCTGCCAACTTTAGAAGGGCAAGCTATGCAATATTGGACATGTCTTTTTGCAACTTGCATGTGATGCCTATCTCACTTCCTCTTGTGATCATCATTTTTTTGTTTCTCATGGGAAACTGTGGCTGACACGCCAAAATCTTCTTGGTGTCTCATCAAAAACATTTAGGCCTAAATACCCTCCTTTGCCTGCTCTCGATTTGAAGAATGGTGAATGAGATATAACCTTGTAAGAGTCCAAATAACGCTGTAGGCGTATTAAACTGACTTGGGAGCCTGCATTTCCTCGACAGAAACCACAGGAGTGTGCTTGCTCGAATCAGCTGGTACGCTGTGAGACAAAACAATTCACGCAATGTCAGAGACAAAGCTGTATGTACTCATGCCAAGTCTCACATTCATGCGGCAAACACATCAAGGGATACAAGTAAAAATGTGTTTTTGATAGTTACTGTGTCCCCTAGTGGTCAGATGTGGCAAAATTTATCAGATGTAGTTAGGACGGGATCCAAAGTCATAACAGCAAAATTGTTCTTGATACATCAAAGTATTGCCAATAGGGTTGTGCGATATGGACTTAAACATTTATCACGATATTTTCAGCTTTTTATCACGATATTCGATAACTGACATAAACGGCAAATAACAGTGCTTTGATCCACGTCAGACGTTTTGTAACCAAACCAGTTCCACACAACCGATGTTGCACCATGTTTAGTGACTAGGTCTTCCACTAACTTTACTCCGACACTCCTCCACCCTCCGCTATAGTTGCTCTTCTGATAAACGTATGACGCGACGCACGAGCTGCAGCTGCTCCGAGTGGCCTCTGCAC
>JAVQKI010091579.1:0-17188 GCA_036025975.1 Nematalosa erebi
CCCAACACTCTCCCAATCAACCTCACCAGTGTAATCAGCTGCGTTTTACTACAGTTCTGTCTCATAATATGGACAGCTGATCCAGTATCATCACCACGCTGCAAACCAAAATGGACGCCATCCCAGTGGCTATTAGCCTCTGTCTATCTCTCTCTCAAAACAGTGTCCGTTATTATGGCTCTGTTTTGAGCATGTCTTCCTGTAACATGTGGCTTAATTTCACAGATCTTAACAGGGACCTGACATTGCTGTGTGCTTCCCTTATCGAGAGCCAAAATGGCTGCTGTCGTGATTGTAATCATCCAGAACAGGCAGCAGCCATTAATGCGGCTTTGTTTAGACCAAAGTGTGTCTTAAGAATATCCGCAGCTGATCTTCACAGTTCTCAACAGGCCCCTGACATTGATATTTCTATTCTGAATGGGCGCTGTCAGTCAGTGGCAGTGGTCTGCCCTGGGATGCCAAACACTGTGAAGGCCAAGCCTAGCACATACCAGCATCAAGCCCCCCTCAGATTCCTGCTGGCCAAAGCTCTCTTGGCACTGTGTGGTTAACCATTGCAGCGGATACTATGAGTGTCCTATGTCAGTGGTGATGAGAAGCCATTAAATAAGTAATTAGATAAATGTCTGGGATCGTTAATCACTCACCCCCGTGCGAAAGGGGGAGGGGGGGGGGCGGCATTTTTGCAGGTCTCTCTGGAGAACATATGAGTTCTTGATTAAGATGCATTAGTTTGTGATGCATTTCACCTTGTGTTCTTGTTGCCATTATTTCCCCTCCAACAGTTGCAGTCTCATTTGTGTGAACACATTGGTACACATGCAAGCATATCATGTTGTGTTTATTTTGTATTAAATATCTCTTTCGCAAGTTGTATGTGTTCATTGCTTCCGTGTACAATCGTCTTTGGCTCATCGGTCTCTTCCCCTTTTCTCTCTTTCTCTTTCTCCCTCTCTCTTCCCCTTTGTTTTGTCCATGCAGTGGGCATCCCCACCATCAAGTGGTGCGGGGCGGAGGGCGACTACAACGTAATGGTGATGGAGCTCTTGGGGCCAAGCCTGGAGGATCTCTTCAATTTCTGCTCCCGCAAATTCAGCCTGAAGACCGTGCTGCTGCTCGCTGACCAGATGGTAAGGCTCCAGGAAAGGGCACGCCCACTCACGACCCCTGACCCCTGACATCCGTGACCCCTCTCCCTAGTGTAATACCATTACGCTTTAGAGATTCAGTCTGTGGCTGTGTTGTAAATAGCTATCCTACATGTATGCTGCTTGGTTGTATTTTGTTGTCCACTG
This sequence comes from Nematalosa erebi, assembly GCA_036025975.1. NCBI lineage: Eukaryota > Metazoa > Chordata > Actinopteri > Clupeiformes > Clupeidae > Nematalosa > Nematalosa erebi. The sequence continues at coordinate 1,299 of JAVQKI010091579.1, forward strand.
TTGCTTCAAGCATTGTGTTGGTGGTTGTGGCTGTTCCTGTTCCCAGTGTTTTTGTTATGGCTCTTCAGACCCACCCTCTCGATCAAATTAATAAAAGGCAGAACAAAGGGGTAAAAGGCAAACAAAACAAAATAAAATAATCCTATAAATATATGTTATTATGACATTGAGAAACATTAATTGTGTCTGACATTTATTTTTATCACCATTACAGATGTTCTAGTAATGCTAAATGGAATTAGCATAATTCAATTCTGTGAGGGCAATATTCATCTGACATGTGCTCTGAATTGTCAGTGGTCACGAACCATAAAAAGGCAGAAACCCAATCCTTATGTCACTGTAGTACACATTTGCATAGATCCATGGATGTCATCACAGCGTGGAGTGGCTTTTTGATGGTCCTGGGCTGTACAGTGTGCCTGGGGGCAGGTGGCTGTCAAAAGCCTCCTTTGTTCTGAGTTTCATCTCCTGCTCCGCCTGTATTTGCATGGCTGTATGTACTTTGCATGGAGTAGACTCACCTGCTGTGCCAACAATGCCATATCCTGCCTGGTTAAACCGGTCTCTCAGTCCTCCCCACCCCCAGTCACCTGTGCACACTCTGCCTGACGGTCTGGCGCTTTATCTCTCCATCTCGTCCAGTGTTTTTCTGTCCACCCCCGACTCCCATTTAGTTTTCCATCTTTCGCTGAACTGTTTGTATTTTCTTTTTGTCACAGATCAGCCGCATCGAGTACATCCACTCCAAGAACTTCATCCACAGAGACGTGAAGCCTGACAACTTCCTCATGGGTCTGGGGAAGAAAGGCAACCTGGTCTACATCATCGACTTTGGGCTGGCCAAGAAGTACCGCGACGCCCGCACCCACCAGCACATCCCCTACCGCGAGAACAAGAATCTCACTGGCACGGCCCGCTACGCCTCCATCAACACCCACCTGGGCATTGGTAAAAACACACACGCACACGTAGGAACCCATACACATATGTGTATGTACATGTATGTACTTACAAATGCACACTAGCCCATACCCTACTGTGAGAACAAGAGTCTCACTGGCACTGCTCATTACACCTCAGTCAGCATCCACCTGGACATCTGTAAACACACAACACCAGCACATTCCCTGCTGTGAGAACGTCACCTGGGCATCGGCGTAAACACACACTCACAAAGGCACATCCCCAACTGGCCACCATCAACCTGCTTTAGTTAGCATACAAACATGACTCACCCCGAACACATGCTAGGACTTCTGGTTTTTGTTTCAATACCCAGGAGCAAATTGGCACAAAGTTTGTTTTCTTTGCCATTGGGCATGTTTTTGACATTATATAACCGACTATTCAAAAACCTATCAAGCCATCTCAGGTGTTTTTTGTACAGATGTGATGTGATCCAAATTACACACACAGATGGATCACACAATTTGCCAGAGAAGTACTTCTTGTACTTGTATTTGTGTGCACGGTCTGCACTATGTACACACACCAACTACATCGCTGCTCTCCACATGTCCACCCTCCCCATCACTTGGTTGTCAACAATCAGGTGTGTGTGTGATTAAGATTAGTAGTAAATATGCATGGCTGCTAGCTCTCATCTAGTTTGAGCCTCATTCCTAGTGTTAGTTACAGTTTTATAACCAGTTTTATTACTGGTAGCGTAATACAAAAGCAAATTAAAATATCTTCCATTTCCTGCCAGATTTGATATATAATGATACATTTGATAAATAATAGATTATTGAATTATTAATAGAATGTCATGGGAAAGCAGACAAATGAGAATGCAACCAGTCAAGTTATTTATTTATTTATTTATTTTTAAACCTCTCTAAACTGGGAATTCTTAGTCTGTTCTTAGACACTTTACGTTCATGATTCTCAGCCCAGGCTCAGTGTGTGTGTGTGTGTGTGTGTGTGTGTTTGTTTGTGTCTTTCTGACTCCTCTCCCTCCCTAATTTGTGCCCGTCTACAGAGCAGTCTCGGCGTGATGACCTGGAGTCGCTTGGCTATGTGCTCATGTACTTCAACCTGGGCTCTCTGCCATGGCAGGGCCTGAAGGCTGCCACCAAGAGGCAGAAGTATGAGCGCATCAGCGAGAAGAAGATGTCTACGCCCATCGAGGTCCTGTGCAAAGGATACCCCTGTAAGGAGCAAACATACAAATACACACAAATACACACACACACACACATATTCTCACTCACACACAGATAGGTTCACATGCAGACACTTATCTGCAGATTTAAGTCTGACCTACATATGTGGTGTTGACATTGTGAACTTGTGTTTAAGGCAGCAATTCAATGTGTGTTGGGGGTGCTCAACTGTGACCTCTGTTCAGGCTGTTGTGTGCCATTGATATGAAAAGAGTCCAGTCTGATGTAGGATGTGGGAGGAGAACTGCCTTCATTTCCAAACTCTATTGTTGGCCTGTGGCCCAGGTTGCCATTTAGATTTACTGCTGTTGACAGGGGGAAATTGAATGCTTATTAAGAATACAGGCAGTCTAAGTACAAACGCACAGATTGAGACTAAAGCATGCTGGTCGCTTCCAGGCCAGTTTAGTTTGTGTGGTAAACAACTGGCGTTTGCATCAATGGAAGGGCTGTATAAGCATATGGTGGATCAGGATCTCAAACGTCACTGTGTGAAACCACACCGCCAGTGACCTGGGATCAGAGTTTAGACATGGTGGATGTCAAACGTCACCACTTCGGCAGGGACAAGGCAGTTAAACCAAGGATCAGACTGTGGAGAAGGAGCTGACCATCAGTAGAGGGTTTGTTTGCATGTCACATGGGGTTGCACTTGCCTTGTCATGTGGAATCATACATTTGGTCTGGGATTAGCTGGGGAAACGTGCTTTGACATATCATTTGTAAACCCTTCAAAATGCCTGTGGTGAGATCTTTGTAATCCGTAACAAATTTGGACATTTTAGAAACCACCAGAAAATTGTCACCATCCTACTGTTTGTGTTTACCATAGTGTGTGTTTCTGTCTTGTATAGGAATGTGATTTTGAATTGGGGCGGGGTGGGGGGGTGTAATGGTTATGCATAAACCAGTACATACTGTATGCGCTTGAAAATTGAAGTAATTTGTCATGGCGGCATAGTCATCTCACTAGAGTAGAGTCCAGTGTCCCGTTACTGACACCTATAAGACAGGCTGATTGGTGGTGAATCTAGCATTGACCTCCTTTGTTTGTGTCCTGTGCCTCACTGTTCCCTTTTGTTCCTCCTCTCTCTGCAGCGGAGTTTGCCACGTACCTCAACTTCTGCCGCTCGTTGCGCTTCGACGACAAGCCTGACTACTCGTACTTGAGACAGTTGTTCCGCAACCTCTTTCACAGACAGGGTTTTTCCTACGACTACGTGTTCGACTGGAACATGCTCAAGTTTGTGAGTATTCTGTAGGGCTGGGGTGTGTGTGTGTGTGTGTGTGTGTGTGTGTGTGTGTGTGTGTGTGTGTGTGTGTGTGTGTGTGTGTGTGGGGCGGGCTGAGGGCTAACAGTTTGGTCACTGTGACATTGGAGTTAAATACTCTAGCGCACCAAACTCTTCCGCCAGCTGAATTGTCCTTTTCACAGTTAACAAAGTGTCAATCTCTAAAATGCTACTGGTTTAGGCCTGATCTTTATATGGGTGTCTGGAATAAGTCCCAGCATTATCCCGTGCCCTATGGGCGTGTGCAGACAGGTGTGTGCCCTGTAGCCTAATGTGTACTTGTGTTATTGTCCAATTTGGCACATTATACAGGTTTCCCACCTTAATTAAGTATGATGTGCAAGTTCTTTAAGTATGATTGTGAAGCACAAATCTATGAGAACACACTTTGTATTCACTCACATGTGCATGTGTGTGATTGTTTTAGGGCGCGAACCGTGCAGCGGAGGATGCAGAACGCGAGAGGAGGGATCGTGAGGATCGGCTGAGGCACGGCAGGAACCCTGCGGCCCGCGGGATGCCATCCGCCTCCGGTCGACCCCGTGCCACACAAGATGTGCCACCCCCCACGCCACTCACACCCACCTCACACACAGGTAAGCTGCTTTAGATTGCTTTAGATTTTTTTTTTCGGTGTATAATTCACTGATTAGATAAAATTCGATAACAGATCAGTTCTGGACACATGTGACTATAACAGACCTCTATACACTTGCCACATTGGCACAAACACCTTCCCCCAAATTCAACATTCACAGACCCACACATCTACACACCCTTTTAGTACACCTCAGGCAAACACTATGGCAAACACCAGTGTTCTGTCAGCCTTCGGCAAACACCCAGCGTTCTGACAGAAACGTTGTCTCACGCATAAGCCTTTCCCTTACAGCACTGAGGTTAGTCAGCAGCGAGACTGGTCATGCTTGCACCAAAAGCTGGGAAAAAATGAAGAACTGCTTAGCTGGCCAAAAAAAAAAAAATAATAGGAAGAGTTTGTTTACTGTGAAATTTTGCTCGGTTTTGTTGAAGCTTGGAATTCTTGCGCCATTCCCTCGGGGCTGACCCAGGCTGTCATTATGACCTTACGTCACTTCTAAAGCGACAGGAGTATGTGAGAAAAATTACAATGAAAATATGAGAAGCATCCAGCGCGTGGGCAGCCATCCTGTCTGTGAACGCCCGCCGGCTCGCCCGCCTGCCCACCCAACATTAGGGATTGTACAGCTAACAGGCGTGTACCGACAGGGCTTGTGGTTTGTGTCGCAGGAATGAGTGCAATGCCGCGTGTCACACAGAAACCCAGACAGCTGCTGCTTCTGCTGCGTTGCTCAATTTTCCCCAGCTTCTGCTTTTAGCTCTAGCGGACATGCTGTGGGAGGCAGTCATCGGCACCATCATCGTCATCATCATCACTGCGGTCAATCTCATCCTCCCTTTGAGCCTCCTCCTCTTTGAAAACCACTCGGACACTGTCTCATCAGTGTGTGTGTGTACGTGTGTGTGTGTGTGCGTGTGTGTGTGTGTTTGAAGGGGGGAGGGGGGGGGGTCACTTCCTTTATGCATCCAGGAGGTTCTGTCCTGTCCAGCCTCATCCTTTCGCCCTGAGAAATGTTTAAAGGGGTTAAAGGTCACTCCATAGGAGGGAATGCTAACTAGTTAGCTAGTTGGGTTGCCTAAGAGTGGTGGCCATCTGGGGGAGAGGGTAAGATACAAGTCGTCAGATAAGCCACTGTAATGAATGCTGATGTCATAAGTAATTCATCAGAAATTCATGATTCCCTCACAATATGGAAACATAAAGAGGAACATATTGATTAATCTGAAGGCACCTACGAGGAGTGTTGCAGCTAGTATTAATTGAGTTGATGAAATAAAATAAAAATTGTTGCGTTGCCTGAATATTGTCTGTGATAGTTACCAATTTAAAAAGAATAGATTTAAAAATAGCTTTAATCCCATTTTTGTCATTGAATAAGGGTGAGAGCGTAATTCTGCATTTTTAAATTGTTAAAATCTGCTCTGATGCTTTGGCTGTTGTATGTAGTTGGTTGCACATCGGGTCCCGGTGCAGGCTGTACATGTCCAGGTGGGTCCCCGGATGGCAGACTGTACCCTGGGTAAGGCCAATGGTGCCATCTGGGCACGCTCACTCACTTGCATAGACCTCCTCTCGGCCCCTCTGACGTAAATGCCTGCATCTTTTGGTGCCCCGTCGGCCGCGAGTTGGCTGGTTTGCGGTGCTTGTGAGGTACGATCTGGAGAGATTACAGCCTGGCGGGGTCATCGAGTGGCGGGCAGCCTTGTGCAAGTCGGGCAGGGTTATGATGAAAGCCTTTGCGGCTCGCGCACGCTCGTAAAATTCACTTCGCCAGCGCTACTGCTGTTGAAGTCACTGGCTGGTGTGCGTCACTCAGCCAGATGTGACCGCTCAAATGAAAGGCTGCCTTTTTTTATTGCGTTTTGTAAAATGGCAGAATAATTCCTTGGAATGTATAGTTCTTAGATTTTTCTCACTGATTACTATTGATTTTATGGTCCAATGAGCTTTTCTCGGCTATCCAACATTTCAAAGCATTTGCAGTGAATTAGGCCTATTCTGTTACTTTGTCACAATTTTGTTTACAGTTCATATTTGTTCATGTTTCAGAGGGTTTTGTTTTTTATACATTTCAATTAGTGTGGTCACTTCTTTTCAGAATCTTGTCACATGACTAAATCAAGTGTTTGCTGCCATCGTGCTCCAAATACTAATGACACAGGGAATGCAGATGGTTTTTGCTAGGTATGTAAAAGTGATGTGTGTGTGTCTCTCTCTCTCTTTCCCTCTCTCTCTGTGTTTTAGGTATGGAGCGGGAGAGGAAGGTGAGCATGAGACTGCACCGCGGCGCCCCCGTCAACATCTCGTCCTCAGACCTGACGGGTCGACAGGACACCTCACGCATGTCCACTTCACAGGTAAGGACAGGGGTCACCCAACTGCCTCCACTGGCCTCAATAACACACCTGTGCACTTTGGGAGACAGGATAGGAACTTGTCATACACCTGGTTTGTCGAGGGTGTCTGTGTGTAGTTTTATGATTTATGTTTCCACTAAGTATATTTATTTTAAAGGGATCACACTTCAGCTGTGTGTGTGTGTGTGTGTGTGTGTGTGTGTGTGTGTGTGTGTGTGTGTGTGTGTGAGAGAGCGAGGAAGCTAAGTTAGCTATCTAAAAGCCCTCATTGCTTGCTGCAGCCTAGTTTCTCTCCTAAGACTGCCTCATGCTCCTGGGCAGTTAGTGCCAGGCTGTCTGAGCCCGTCTAGCTACCATGGTGGCTGGCAGGGCACAGTTGGGCTGGCACTGCCAAGAGCTGGAGCCATTCACTGGCATGCTACACACATCCTGGCCTCCTGAGAAAGAAAACGGGAAGAGTGGTGTGTGTGTGTGTGTGTGAGTGAGTGTGAAGGGGGTGCTTATGGACAGGAAGTTTAGTCACACGTTTATCCTCTTCCTGTTTATACGTTGAGGGCTAAGAGTAGTCCACGCTGTTGAGATACGAACCCTCGGCTCCGGTCTGTCTCTTTGTTGTAGGTCACGAATGTAAAGCAGGATTAAGGCTAAAACGGGTTGGCTTGGTCCAAGTCACATGATTGTGTATACCGTGTCTACTGCACCGAGCTACCAGTTCCAGCCTACATGCAGCACAAGTCACGTTGAAAACTCAAAGTATTTCCTAATATCCTCATGACTGAGGCATATACTCCTCCACAAATAAAACCAGCTCATTTTGCCCAGTGCGTTTCACAAGCCATTTAGCTCAAGTAGTAGTTGCTCAGTGTAAAGAAGGATTACAATACAGACAAGCGCAGTTTCCATGGTCACACAGAACCTAGCCTAATTCCAAGCTCACTGAGAAGCTGTTGTGGTAAATGTGGATCCTTTCAGAACTATACGTTCTGTTATGACTCTTATGATTCCTGTAACTCCTTTTCTTATGGTGTTGAAACGATGATGGTCCGTCCTCTCCACCTCTTCGTGAGCCAGTCCACAAGTGTTGCTTTAGCTATCTTTTGGTTCAGTCAGAGCACTACGCTGGGATGTGCTTTCTGTATCTTTTTGTTTGTGGGTTTGTTTTGTTTGTCTTTATCTATGTGCCTGTCTGCTCACAAACGGATGTCTTCTCCTCCTCGTCCTCCTCCTCCTCTTCTTCCTCTTCCTTCTCCCCTCCCTGCCCCCAATATCTGGCCACACCCCCTCAGAATAGCATTCCCTTCGATCATCATGCCAAGTAGCTGCTCGGCACGTTCTGGTGTGACAGCAGCCTCGGGTGAGTGACAGCTGGGTGCCATTTTTGTTTTTCTTAATCTCTTTGGACTACCTCTGACTGCCACCCCCCTCACACCTCTACCCCAATCCCACCCCTCACACACACTTACGCGTAATGCACCCCTGATAACAACTCACCCCACCCCTCCCCAAACTCTACCCAAAACCACCCCCAACCCCTCTGCACACAATACCAGCTTCCCTGGCCCAGCTGTGGGCCCAGCATTGAACTTCAGCACCCAAAAACGTCAACAGACGAGGGTTTCTGGGTATATTTTAAATAGGGTCTATTCAGGAACTTAATAAAAAACAAAAAAAAACAAACAACTTCAGAACGCTGAGGGTTAGTGCACCAGCAGGCACTACGGGTTTAGTGACCTAGACAGTTAGTGCGTTAATTAGTGGATATACTTGGTGCTAAGAGGAGCAACGCACAGCTATTTACGTGTACGATCCTGCAGCCCGCAAAATGCTTTGTCATCATCTGTGGCTCGTCGTTCTCTGCCAGCCTCAGATGGCCCATTCTGAGCTATGTGTTGAGCTTAATGCCCTCGTCATGATGCTAGACTCTATTTCATTACTCTGTAAGAGTTTCTGGAGAATTCTGTGGCATTGTTCTTTTTTTTTTTCTTTTGTTCTATTATTTTTTCTATCACTCTGATGGGAAACCATTTTCTGTTTGTTTGGTAAGCTCATTAGCACGTTCGCAAAACACAACACTTGGCATCCAGGCCAGACATTTATTTACTGGATCGGACAAACATGCCAGAAGCTCATAGGTCCTAATCCTAAAGCCCAGCTTTTCAAGGACCACAGAAGTTACTAATGCGGTATGCTCGTAAACATAGGCTCTATGTTTGCTGATCTACTACCAGAAAGATTCCATTGCAGAATTTGTATCCGTTTTCAAACTGTTTTGCTCCATGACGAGCAATTTCTTAAGGTTGTTTTTAGTCATATTTCCTCGAGACCCAGACTCGCTGTTTACGCTGATGTAAAAGCAAATTTTTTGATATCCATGTGGTTACTTAAAAGGAAAGGTCCTTCAAAGGAAACCCATATCCCTGTTGTTTGAGGTTGCCAAACCCTGTCGGTAGATGAAAGAATGACAACACTGATGAAATTTGCGAATTGGCAGCTGACGATAACTGAATGGGGCACAGAAAAGCAAAATTGAAACAAAGTTTCCTTGACCCCATCAGCTTTGGGCAACGGTGAACAAAGGATTAACGAAGGACTTGCTCTGAAATAAATGTAAATGATCTCCATACTCAAATCACATCAGAGTTATTGTCCTCGTAAGGTTCATAGATCTTGGGCGGCTACGGGTGGTGTGCATCCCGGCGTTCACCAGGCTGCCGTGGACAGCAGGTTGAACCCTGGTTCCGCAGTGAGTGACCCCAGTGCGCAGTGTGTGACAAGTGAGAGTGTAAATGCAGAAGCAGATGCCGCTGTTTAGCCGGCACCTCACAGATGGGCTGCGGGATAAGACCTTACAGGATTAGGGCAGCACACTTACAGCCCACAGCCTCGAGCCAGGCCTCGGCTGCATCCTTCAGCCTGTACGTGCCCATGGTCACATTGTTCTCTTATTACTTGTGGAAGTTGACTGTAACGCATATGATGTTCCCTAAGCGTGTGCCCTTATCAGTTCTCCTTATTGTGAAGATTTTTTTTCTCATCACGGTAGTGATCATCTAGTTGTGTGGCGCTGTTTTTGCTTTGTGCTAAATATGCACGGTTTTCCATTCCATTTTTGGAATGTTTCTTTTTTTGTTTAAATTAACACAACTGTGAAGTTGTATGACTTTGCAACTGCAAGCATTAGTGTGTTAATTATATCACATTGTGTATTTTATATCGTCTCATATCATATATAGACATTTCAAAATGTCAAAATATCAAAAGAGTTCGATTTAGGCACTGGTATAGCAAAGGCAGAATTGACTGGCACGCCACTGACAATTGCTGACGTGACAACATACAGAATGGGTTAAGTAGTGAATAGTAATGCTGACAAGCTACGTTTCAGCTTCAGAAGGTCCAGTCCTCAGATTCTTTAAAAATGATAGGTCGGCTCTGGTTAAACACACTGGTCAATCACAGATTCAAAACCCATTTTGCCCATCCCAGAAAACACTGCCGCAAGGATGAGCCCTGTGAGACTCTTAAATCACTCTTTAGCCAACTATGATAGAGGAACGTGCAAAACATCCCACACCCATCTGCACACGCTCTCCAGGGCTGTTTTGACACGTTCAAACTAGCTAAGGTCGCAAGGATCCCTCGCAAGGGTGTTGCCTAAAGTTCCACCCAATTAAATCCCTCTACTCATTTGGGCGGTTCAGCGTGCCTGCTGACATAATATTCACACAGAACGCTAAACCAAATAGATTAGCTCTTTTTAAACAGTGTTTAATCCATTTAGTTTTTATAATTCGGCTGCCCTGGATGTGGTGGCTTTGTACTTTGACCCGTCACATATAGGCTCACATACATTCCGTTCTTCCTCCCATCTGTTCCAACTAAAGTGCCACACTGGTCACGTGACTTCCTGGGCCACCAGGAGCCCCCTTGCCTCCCTGGAAGTAGTCTACATATCTCTCACTCACCCCCAAACCACCCGCTCAGCCACCACCTAACCCAGCCTGTGTGGTGCAGCGATGCTGGGTCACTAAGGAGGCAGGGAGGAGCTGACTATGCCCGTCTATAGAAGTGTGAGCATATAGTTGCTGTCGGGCGGAGACCTCGTATATCCATTTTTGAGACGGCTCCATCTTCTGGGCTATTTATCTATTTATCTATTTTTTGTATGCGCGTTTGGCAATCGTAACCACATCCGTCAATGATATGAGCAGTTTATCTCTAGTCAGGTTTGTGGTAAAACTTCCTGAATAACGAGATATTGTATTGTAGCCTACTTGTACCTTCGTTAACTTGTGCCAGTTGTAAACCGCATTTTTCGGGAGTACTCTTAATGAATTTATTATGCGTGTTATGAAAAACAACGTTTTACGTTTTATGGACAATAACTTTGCCAAATGACTAAACACTAACTACATCGCAAGTGCACTGCAACGTAAGCCTAAGGCTACCATTAACAGTGACTTAACCTAATTTATTATCTTAGTTTTCAGTTTCCCCTTCACAGACGTTTGCGAAGCAGACCGGACGCGAGGAATACAGGCAGAGGCGGGAAGGGTCAAAAACTCGAGAGGTTTCCGACCCTATACAAAAAATCTCAAAAATGGATATACGAGGTTTGCGCCCGACAGCGACGATCTGTAATGCGCAGTCCCACCCTCCGTCACCATCCAAATCAGTGCTCAGACTGCCCACCCCGATAGAACTGCACTGTATTTCGGGGAATAGGTCAAAGAGAAAGAAAACTGAGGACTGGAACGGCATGTTGTGTAATACTAGATTGCACTGTTCCCTGACTGCCCTCTCTGTCTCACTCTCACAGGTCTCACAGGGATGAAGAACATTGGGAACTCGTGTTACATGAACGCTGCCCTCCAAGCCCTCTCCAACTGGTGAGGACACTTCCTGCTCTCTCGTCTCCGTCCTTGAGAGGAAGTGGTATTAGGGTTTCATCTGCCTTTACTTCATTTGGAGACGTGATGCCATTTTTGTACCTCCAGTGTTGTGTGGCACCATAGCCCTGTTTGCTTTGGTACAATGCACAGTGTACTGTTTATTGGGTCTCTCAGTCTTTCTGTATTTCTCTTTGGGCATCCCATGGAAAATTTACTTTTTTTGTCCTGTCCATAACGCTAATAATGTGCCAAGACACTGTACATGATGTGAATTAGATCATGAAATTTGAGCATTTGCTTTTTTTGGCAGTCACATCATACAAATACCAGCATATCATTTTATCGGCCTTATGGATGTTACAAAAAGTACATTTTCTGTGGAATTGCCCTCACATAAATCTGTCAGTTATCAAGCTTTCTTTATTTTCATTCACTTGTTATTATTGTGTTCTTTCCAGTCCTCCTTTAACCCAGTTCTTCCTGGACTGTAGTGGATTGGTACGCACTGACAAGAAGCCAGCTCTGTGTAAGAGCTACCAGAAGCTCATCTCAGAGCTCTGGCACAAGAAACGGCAAGTCATGCACTCCTACATCACTATAGCTATCACTTCTCTATATCTCTGTTCAGAAGAGCAAGTTCCTGCACTGCGTTGCAATGCCAGTTCCTGCAATGCCACTCTGACTGCAGTTCGCAGGGAACATCTGCATGTAACTTTTTTTTTTTTTGCAAACAGCACCGTCCTCAAATATATGCTGTATGACATGTACTGTAGCAAGTTATTCATTTATGAGAAGTGTACATTCATATACTTGAGCTTTGTACCTGAAGACAGGTACAGATGTACTTGTTTGCACACAATCATACACACACACTGCGTTGTACCTCAAGACAAGTCTAGCCTTTCTAGACAAAGGTTGACTTTGTTAGATTTCAGTCTCTCTATATCTTACAGTGTTGATCTGCATATGCTGATATTATTGTCTCAAACTGTTCATGTTGAGAGATGGTTAAGGAATCTCAAAAGTCGTACTTCTGGGGGCCTAAGAACATTTGTATCTCTCAAGAATCTGCAGTGCTTGCACTGAATTATTTCAAGATGCCTGCAAAATGATGCAACAAAGTTATTGCGCTGTTAAAATAACTTTTTTTTTTGTTTTGTTTCTTCCTTTCTTTCTTTTTTTCTCTTTTCTTCCTCATTCAACAGGCCTAGTTATGTTATCCCCACCAGTCTATCACACGGTATCAAGCTGGTCAATCCCATGTTTCGGGGCTATGCCCAACAGGTGATGATCCACATGATGCAGACTGTAATCAGATTGAACTGAAATGCCTACCATCATGCACTGAGACTACGAGTGGATGAGAAGTTATAAAACTCAGGCTAGGAAACAGCATATACACCACCTTGATGTGGACCTGCTGTAGCTGTATGTGTTTCACTGTCAATGGTATTTAATGATCAAAGTAATATAGAGCAGTCATATCTCAACAGCCCACCAATGGCGGTTGGCCTATTTTTTTTTTCACCAAACCATACTTTGACCCGCATTTGGAGAGTAGCAGGTGCTAATTTTAGACCCTGAATGTTTGCTTCAAAGTTTAGGTCATTGACACACACACATTTCAGTTCTTCTCACTGTCTCTCGTACACACATGTATCTATGCACAGAGTTACATGCAGAAATATAGACATTCCCCTTAAAAGGCATTGACATTAATCTGACAGATATGTTGGTCGAGGAAGACAGATAGAGTACATTTGCAGATTTCATCGTGGCCAGATTGGCATGGATCTTACACACACTGTATTTGTGTCATATAGTGCAAAAATTAATTGATGCAAAAAATGTATTGAAAGTGCAAAAATGAATTGATGGTTTATCTGTTTGTTTGCTCACAACCGTACTCCTCTTTGCTCTGCTCAGGACACGCAAGAGTTCTTGCGATGCCTGATGGACCAGCTGCATGAGGAGTTAAAGGAGCCTCTGACAGAAAGCAGCGGCAACAGCGGCGATTCGGGCACCGAAGCAGGTGACGGCGGGACTGGGGCACGGGATGGCGACCGCAGCCCCTCGGAGGATGACTTCCTGTCCTGCGACTCGGGATCCAGCAGCGGGGAAGGTGGTGGGGACGGCCGGGGGGCCGGCGAGGCAGAGCTGCTCATCCAGGACGAGTGCGGGGGAATGCGGGTGGCGCCAGCCACCACCAACACCACCAGCGGAGGGAGCACAGGCGGGGGGATCTCGGAGAAGGAGAGGCTGAAGGAGAGGAGGGTGTCGGGGTCGCCACTCCGCGGAGCGTCCCAGGAGATGGATGAGGACGCAGATGTGGACACAGCCGCCCCTCATGACGCCACGGGAGAGAGAGAGGCTGAGGAAACTGCAGCAGTGTCCAGCAGCACTCCAAACCAGACACAAGCCAATACCACAACAGGTTAGATATGCACACACACACACACACACACATATACACATACATTATCGTGAAGGGTTGTAGGAAACATCAATACAGTGTGCAAACACTGGTACAGACACAGGACTATGACCTGTTCCACAAGTGAGATCAGAAGCAAACACACACACACACACACAGTTATATTATCCCATCACTGGAGTGTAAATCATCGCACCTACTGTATCTGTCTGCTTTAGCCATGTGCAATCTCTCTCCACAGAGCCTGATAACGAGGCCTCGATGCACCACCCTCCTTCACGGCCTTGTAGTCCCGCTCCCACATCACAGGAGATCCACTCCAAGCTCTCCAGCAGCCCACCCAGGTCCAGCCCCATGAGGTCGGCCTACTCCTTCAAGAAAGGTCAGTGGCATTCCTGAATCCGGGTGTGATGTGAAAACATGTGAAAATAGATCCATTTCAAATAATGGCTTTGATAAGTTCTGATGACTTCCAAAGCAAAAATTTCCCTTGCTTTATGCCCTGCTCTCACAAAGTCAAAAATAATAAAAAACAGTAGTCACACTATCTTATATGTGAACATCTGTGCTCTGCACACAGCATGGAGACAACTGTTGTTGGGCATGATGTGTGGATATGTCCTCATAATATTAGTTATTGTACAGTTACAACATTACTACAGTTACCAGTTACATTGTAGTTCTTATTGGTATCGTCAGAAGTTTGCGAGTTTGTTACGCAGCATGAAGGACAGGTGTTTTTAAATTAAATGCATTTGCTTTATCAGTTTCATTGTAAGGTACCCTCGTCACATAATCTCTCTCAGCTACATTTGTACTCTCCATGAGAAAGAGTTGATTGGTTTTTGAAAGCTAGGTGGCAGTAGCGTCCCTTATAATGAGTAAGAAGCAGCCTAACCCTTTCATCCTGTTCTACAGCTCAGGCAATTATGGGCCCCAGAAAGAAGAAGCAGTCTCGGTACCGAAGTGTGATCTCCGACATCTTTGACGGTTCCATCCTGAGCCTAGTTCAGTGTCTAACGTGTGACAGGGTGAGTGGGCTGCTGTACTTTGTCTTTCAGCCAGCAGGGGGCATCATGATCATTACTTAAGTCAACCAAACACCTAATTGGTCCTTGCTCTTTCATTCTTTCATTCTGTTTTATGTTGCCCGCCATGAAGTAAAAAAATGTAATTTAATATGGCCTGTTACATTAATCTAATATTACATATCCATTGCACGTCATAGTTTCAGTACTGATGTGACACGTTTCTTAATAGCATCATCAAACAGTGTAGCATTAGACAGCCTGCAGGTTTTCAGATCTAAAATGTAGTCGCTCTTTTCAATAGAAACTAGCTAAAAAATTATGCTCTTTGTACTGCATTGCCCCTTGACAGCTTAGATTTTTCAGAAAAAACAGAAAAGTTTGCCCACCCCTGTTGTGTTAGTAAACTTGATAACTAAGTGACCATATCTATTTAGTCATAAATTAAACCTATTTGTCAACAAAGCCTCAGCGTAAGGATAATAAACAGTCAGCCAAAATGATTTAATCTTTCTGTTTAACCCCTTATCACTTTGGGCTATTTTGGGGGTTTTGTTCGGAATTGCACAGTGTCTGCTTTAGTGCCTCCTGTGTTCACATATTTTGGTCTATCATCAAATGGCTGGTATCTCTGGAAAGCTGAGACCCTGTACAATTCTTAGGTGTTCACAGAATTATTCTGTGATGCACTGTTCAAAAACTACAGAGGCTAGAATATTGGTTTTCATTTCAGGCGATGAATGCACATCCTTGGAAATGCCCATATTTCAACTGTCTAGTTTACCTACAAAGCCTTGGAAACACATCTGAGGCACACTCCCAGGTCTAGTGAAGCTACATATCAAAGGACATCTTTCTATCATGATATGGGACCAGTCCAGAGGCATTTGTGTGTGAGAATGCACATGCATTTTGCCCAGTGTTTTTTTTTTTGAGACTCCAAAAGGACCCTTGGAGACTCCAAAAAAAGACCTTTTCTACCCTAGCCTGGCCGTTCCAGCCTACGCAACTTCCGCTCGATTTTTCTCCCTGCAGTGCTACGTCTGGGACTGGTCCCATTGGGCTGGATTTCTCAGGTTGCATCTTAACCTGGCCAGTCAGGCACATCTCACGTCGGG
>JAVQKI010091982.1:0-10224 GCA_036025975.1 Nematalosa erebi
ACACACACACACACACACAGACAACCACTGAATCCCTGAATTTCATTAAACATTTAATCAATTTATGATTGATCAGAAAAAAGGTTCATTTTTCCTGGGTATGGGTTTTAAGCTGTCTGCTAATGAACCATTGCAAGCGGATGATTATGCCTTCATGCATTCTCCTGCCAGTTGTACAGGTGTACTCTCTCTCTCTCTCTCTCAGTAATGACCCTGCCTGGTGGAGCCTCGTCAAGCACAACTCAGGATGCCCGACCCTTGCCAGTGGCGCCAGCACTAGTGTTCTTTTAAATGAGAGCAATGAGGCCATCTGATAATACTAGACTTCCATCCCCGACAGGTTCTCCCTCATCCAGCCTTGTTCCCATCTTTTTATTCCTCTCCAGAGTGATAAAACATTGAAGGAATGAATGTAACAAGACCCTGAAGAATCATCCGGACATTCTCAGAGTCAGGCTCAGTCAAGTTATTTGCATTCCGTCAGCTTTGTCATCATACGATCCGTTTCTAGGTGTGGAGGGAGGTCCGGATAAGCATGACAGTGTCCCAGCAATGTTATTGACCACCCCGACAAATAATTTATTTTCCCTGTGATAGAGAAAAGGGGCTCCGCAGAGATAACTTTCCATGCTAAAGCTTGCTTGAAAACACACTGAAAAGACGGACCATAGGTCATGTCGGAATTTAGAAGAGATGCTTAATTCCCATATGCACTTATGAAGTTTTTACCATCATCAACAACACGCCGATGTCCAATCTCTTGTATAACCCTTGCGTTAAGGAGACTGTGGCATTTATGATACTTAGATATGCAAGGCCTGGCCTGCTCTTCCTTCAAAGTCATATCCATTAGTCTGTGAGCGAACAGTACTTACATGGACTGGGTGCATATCAATGTCTCTGTATACTCACATGTGTGAGGGAGTGAGTTAGGCTTAAATCATCCCTGAGCATTGCTCCTGGAGGATGAATACTAATGAAGCTGAGAGGTGAGATGATGTGCAAGGGAATCTTGTGTGGATAGGGAAGAAAGGGAAGGAGTGGCATGGCTCTGGTGATGGTAGTGGGGGGTGGTGGTTATAGCAGTGGTGGTGGGGGTGGTAGGGGAACAATTAAAGAATGCCTGCAGCCACAGGATGGATCGAGGACAAAGCGGCCCATCTCCCTAATTAAATTCTGTGGCAGACACCTGCCCTTTCACCCCGTTTCCCTCGACAGCTCCCTGGTGCTGGCGCGTGGCACTCACTGCTGCTGTACCCCTCACACCCCAGCCCCACTGAAATGGGCAGCGGTTCCAAACACAAACACACACACTCTAACACACACACGCTATGGCTCTCTTCCCAGCAGCTCCTCGATCTTGTTCGCGCTCACGCAAAAGCTCCCCGCCCCCACCGCGTTGAGACGCTCCCAACGAAGCAAAGCCCCAGAAAGCACAGCAGGTGCTTTAATGAGCCCACCATGGTAAGATGAAACATGAAACAGGGCCAAAGCATTACATGACCTTTTGTAGACGTTCCATCTATTTTGGATCTCGGCTTGGTTGCACGCAAAGACAAAAGTTTTTACATAAATTAGTGCACAGACTTGAAGCTGTTCCTTTCTCTTTTGTACACTGATAGTTGAGCAGGGGAAGGATCTGCATGCAGGGCATACTTTGCCATACATCAGTGAGTTTCCAAGAGAGATCACCAGGCCAGGCAGGACGTGGTACCCAGGGATGACTCTGCATCAGTAGGATCCAAAGGTCACAGAGACCCCTACTGTCTCCAATCCCGCAGTGATTCTCCATTTCAGACGCCATACTGCAATGGAGCACTACGCATGAGAACTGGAGAGGAGGTCCAGGTTGAGTAGATGAGAGGGGAGCAGAGCAGATGAGAGGAGGTCCAGGTTGAGTAGATGAGAGGGGAGCAGAGCAGATGAGAGGATGTGGAGGTTGAGTAGATGAGAGGACAGCAGAGGAGATGGGAGGAGGTGGAGGTAAAAAGAGGGAGATTGAGAGGAGAGGAGAGGAGAGCAGAGAGGCGAAGTAGAGGTGGTGGTAGAGGAGAGGCGAAGAGAGGAGTGGTAATGGCTCGGGGAGTTAATAAGAAAGAGCCCAGGTAATGGAGATTGGTTTTAAATCACCGGCCAAGTTCCTCCTCAGACGGTGGGCAGGTTTGGCTAATGAACCCTGACAGCCCATTCCAGCGCAGCGGCACACTTACAGAACATTCAGCTCAGGCCGCCCAGCCAACCACCCGCTCGCCTTCCTACCCGCCCGCCAGACTACACGCCACCAATGCAGCAGCAGCAGCCACAAAGAGAGGGGGAGAGAGACAGAGAGACAGAGAGAGAGAGAGAGAGAGAGAGAGAGAGAGAGAGAGAGAGAGAGAGAGAGAGAGAGAGAGAGAGAGAGATTGGGAGAAAGTTTAGGGGGAGACTAACTACTGCCCATTTCCTGGTTATTTAACACCCAATCTCACTTCAAAGTCCGTAATGGCAACACGACTCCTCCAACATCAAACACCCCCAACTCCCTCTCTCTCCGTCTCTCCCTCGCTCCCTCCCTCCATCTGCCCAGTCTCTGGAAGCACAATTAGCCGACCGACTTTGGGCTTCCCAAACCCCAAGCTCTCCACCACAATTTAACACTAAATAGCCCACTGAGTCACTGGAGGCACCCACTGAATCTCCACACCTGCGATGTACAGATCACATTTAAAGCCAAAGCCAAAGGTGGACACTAATCCTCTTAGACTCACAGCTGCAGTTGACATTGCAGTGCATTTTAATGATGAGTTAAAGCAAATAGCATCTACAGTGCATAAGTAATAGTTTACAGATTATATATAGATATGTATATAAAACTTATTTTACAAGAGATTTTCACAAAAGTTTTCTTTTATGACAAGTTTCAACCTACACACACAAGAATCCAGCCCATAGTTTATAAGTGGTAGTTTACAGATTGTACATATATAGATCATAAACTGAATTCCTTACCAAGGAGTAAAGACAGACACATAATGGCATGCCTTAATTAGTGCGGAGGCAGGACTGACATGCATGAACTCTATAAAATGCATATGTTCCAAATGAGACCCATGGCAACCGTTGCACAGCAGCAATTTATATGCAATTAACACCAAAGACTCGTTTATTTTTGTACTAATGAATCACCTGCTTAGGGTTAATTGTGTAGCTCCCACAGCACGTGGCTCTTATAACACCAAGTACAGAGGGAAATATAGTCTCTCGGGAGCATGGAATGCGAGACGGTAATAGACCCCCTTTTGTCCAAAGAGCTGTCTAAAACCAGTCGTTCAGAGGCCTCTTTAAACAGCAAGAGAATGGCCAAGGCAGAACTTGAAATGCTTGTGAACTTAGCCCTTGAACATATTTCACTGGCTTTATGCAGAAATGCAGAGCGAAAGTTTAATGCAGGAATAGTGGTGATGGTGGTGGAAAAGCAGGGTGGGGGGTGAGGGGTGTTGCAGCACATGGATAAACCAGAGCACTAAACTATAGGTTTTCGAGAGGAAAGTGAGAGAGAGAGAGAGAGAGAGAGAGAGAGAGAGAGAGAGAGAGAGAGAGAAGGATGTAGAGAAATAAAGACCCGAGAGAAAGAAAAAAAGCTCTGTTCACAACGAGTCCCTTCCTACTAATAACCCCCCTCCCCCCCCCTTACTACAACTCCCTCCTCACCAACTGCCCCCCCGAGTGGACTTCCACTAACCTCTGGGCTACACATGTCTGTTTCATACACTTCCAAGACGACCTGGAACTAATGCGCTGTTTATTTCCCCCAGAAGGTTGCGTCTGGGCCACGCAGCTCACGCAACCTGTCTTCATCCTCCGTCTCCCTGCCTCGGCACAGGTGGAGGGGGCAGCCGAAGGGCCGGGGTGAAAATAGGGGGATGAGGGATGTGATGCAGCACGCACACACTTGTGTTTCTCATTGGTTTTTAACAAGGGCCCTCCCCACCATCACCACCACCACCACCACCACCACCACAACCCATCACAGCCCCTTCACTCTTCCTCCTTCCACAGTGCTCAAACTCGGCAGAGTCAATCTGCAGGAAAGGTCAGGCGGTGAAGCCGCGCGCTGGGGGGCTTCGCATACAGAACACAAAACCGTGAGCTTTGGCTCAAATGCAGGCCAGCTGAGGAATAGGAACGTGCCTGGTTTCGCATGTCATGCTTTAGGCTGTGCCGCAATTTCCTGCAACCCACAAGAATAAATCTATGCATTCACACAGATCATGCTGCACATCAAACCTCACAAAAACAAAAACATAAATATATAGGCTACAGCAGACTAAAAAAACCTGGGGGGTGGTCTGACAATGAGTTGCTCTAATTCATGCTCTTTCAACATTGCACTGATAAAACATAGCCCCGGATTGTGTACCATGATAAAAGTCCCCCACCCCACCCCAACCCAGCACAGCCTGTAGGAGCACAGGGGGATCTTTGATGTAGAGGCACCAGGGAAGCCGCCTTCCCCATTGCTACGGGTGTCTGAGACACAGTCAGAGAAAGGGCCCCAGTCTAAGACGCCATCTCTTTCTCTCCTCCCCTCCACCCACCACCACCCAGAACTTTCATAAATAAAATATCAAGGCGGTGAAACGCTGAGACAATCCCTCTGTTGGGCGCTCACACAGGAGCATGTGTGTGTGTGTGTGTGTGTGTGTGTGTGTGTGTGTGTGCCCGAGAGATAGAGAGATGGAGAGAGAGAGAGGCAGGGCACGTTTGAACCCCACTGGTATGGTGGGCGCGCCTGGTAATGAGTGGACAGCAGGAGCTAGTCGCGCCCCCCAACCCTCTCTGCTCTCCAACACACACGCACACATATACATGTAAGTATACACACACACACACACACACACACACACACAACTGCCCCCACCCCCAGACCCCAATGCCAACCCAACATCCAAGCGCTTTGGCCCCCACCAGACTCTGTGTGTAGGAAAGGTGCTCTGTCTAATCTGACTTCATTTTCTGCCTCTTTAACCGCGACCAATGTATTTAAACGGCTGCTCCTTTGACAGATGCTCAGTTCAAATTATTCCTAACTGGAAATTTGCTGGAGCGATATTAAATATCCTTCGGGCCAGGCTGCCTAAAGAGAACATCGAACATCAAAAGGCCGAACACTTCAAAAACTAAAACTAATGACCTCGGCCCACCTCCAGGGAACGGGAGGGGTCAAGCGCAGTCTCCCGATCCCCTGCTTACCCCCTCACACACACACTCAAACACGCACACACACACACACACACACACACACACACACACACACACACACCATCCGCCCTGGTCCTCAGATCCTGGCCAGCCGAAAATTTCTCTTCTTTAAATGTAGATTTGACCACTACTGTGACTATGGTGTTTAATTCTGAATGCAGAATGAGACCCACACAGAAAGTCCAAGACGTGGCGCCAAATGCGCCAAGAGGAAGGAAGAAGTGCTTATAAAAACAATTTCATCTGCCCGACACCATCTGACCATTTTTTTTTTCACTGGTGGTCATCAACACTGCATCCCTCTGTAAATAAACGGTAACTGACCACTGACCGGGTCTTATATGTGAATGGATGCTCATCAAACAAACCGCATGTAGCAAGCTCAGGCAGCACACTACACCTTCCCAAACATGTGCCTCCACCACCACCATGAGGTCAATGTGTGTTAGGGATACGCTGGATAACTGAGAAGAAGGAAGCGTGTGAGGGAAGGGGGGGTATGATGGGATGGGATGGGTTAGAGAGGAAGAGAGAGATAGGAAGAGAGACAAAGAAAACCAAAGAATTTT
This sequence comes from Nematalosa erebi, assembly GCA_036025975.1. NCBI lineage: Eukaryota > Metazoa > Chordata > Actinopteri > Clupeiformes > Clupeidae > Nematalosa > Nematalosa erebi. The sequence goes on from JAVQKI010091982.1 coordinate 5,811, forward strand.
GGGGGGCAGCAGGAAACAGACAAAAGAGAGGAAGAAAGAGAGAGAGAGAGAGAGAGAGAGAGAGAGAGAGAGAGAGAGAGAGCGAGAGAAAAGAGAGGTGGACAGAGTGGTAAAAAAAACAGCTGGCAACATTCATCCTAGTCCCCTAATCAGATCTGACAGGAGTCATTAAGTCATAAAACCGCATAACTTCCCCACTCCAGATGAGCTTGGGGTGAGCCGGCAGGCAGCGCACCCAACTGAGAGAGTGGCGAGGTCGAGAGTTTCGGGGTCGAGGGGGCTCAGTACAGGCACAGGTCAGGCCGCTGGCTGCCAGTCCCTCTCCAGCTTCACTCACTTTCCTTGACAAAAAGGCCCCAAAACAGCCAAACAACAAAGAGCACTGACTGACCAGCAGGCAGGCGAGGCATTTATAAAACAATCACACTCACCACCAACACAGCTAAGATGGATACTGTAGTGCTGTCTGTAGATAAAATTGTAATGTTTGAGGTGTATTTTTTTTAGCTGAAACTATATACATGGAGTAATGTATGATAAGGGTAGATTTTTCTAACACGACACAATATTTTAACAGTGAAATACAGAAATAAATAATCCTGCTCAAATATAGCTCAAGATCAGTGATAAAAGTGAAAGCTTTCCTTCGAAATGTAAAGGCAGGGCACCATGTACAAGCTCTGAAGCTTACACACAGTGTATTTCACCCATGTAGTCCTTTACATATGTGCCACAACACATTTGGTGCAGGAGCCTCAGACGTTACTTTAAAGGACAACCTAGGCACATTAGTGACAGTTTGAAAGATTAAGAGTGAAACCAACGGGCGCAGTAAGGAGCGGCCAACATTTTTTCTTTGTTTTTAATGAAGTGATTCGGCTTCTAGTGAGAGGTATTTTGTTTCTTCAAGCTGCAGGGTTAAACAAGAAGCAAATGTTAAGCCCCATTCCTCTGAAGTCGTGCCTAGCTTTGAAAAACAAAACCGAACCCTCCCTGTTGGTCGAACCCACCATTTTACAAGTCAAATCAAATGCCTACTCATATCTCCATAATTCACGACACCAGCACTTTTAATACCATTGTTATATCATTGTTAAAGACTAAAAGGAGAGAGGGCCCCTCGACTTACGATCAAATTCCACAGCCAACTTTATTTTAAATAAGAGTTTGGACCAAAAAAAAGAGAAACTTTTTTTTTTTCTGTGCACACATGCTTTAAGGCAAGCTGTTAAAAGCAACTACCTCAGACAGACTGTCCAGCCAGTTTGCTAATATTTGGTTTAGGGATGCCATGGAGAGAGACAGACAGGGCCAATACATTCCAGCCGCCTCCGGATTAGCTTCTCGCTCCTCCATCTCCCACTTTGGCATTTCACTCTGGCACTTTGCATACCTCTCCGGCGGGGTCCTCAGACCGGGGGTAATGCAATGCCAGGGATGCCAAGCCACTGATGAATTAAGGGCACTTTTTAAACTTTAGTCAGGTGGGCACCGCAGAGGCTTAGAGGCCGAGAAGCTTGAGAGAGGAGATACCCCGCTCAAGCTCAGCTCCTAAGCTAAATTTGCAATGCGCTTTCACATAATGTAAGCAATGCATACTGTATTCCTCAACCCTAAGAGTTTGCATGCATATCCTCTTTTTAACAATAAAATTCCACCTTGAGTATGGTAGCGATATCCCTCTGCTCACTTATTCTTGGGGTTAAAGATCCAGCCAGTGTCTCCTGGATATGAAAAAGGATGGGTTTCACCATGAAATATTACAATACCATTAATTATTGAGGGACATCTCAGGTCGGTTATAAATGTATCCGCATGATACATTCCTTTCGAGCGACCTCTTAAAGACTGCTATGTGCTCCATTAGACCTCAGTGGAAAAAGGAGAACGATTGCGAGTTTTTAAAGATTAAGTAGTTATCAGGGACAATGAGGCCCACAGTGGGAAAGAGGAAAACAGTTTCTTTTCCAAACCAATCATAAAAAACATGAGAAATCTACATATTTCATGATATCAGTGAATAGGAAAGACTGACAGTTTGGTTTGGTCTACTGTGTCCAAGTAAAGTCAAATCAAAGTCATCCTGTTCATCTTCTTCGACTTGCCAAACATCAAAAGCTCAAAAAGGAGATGAAAGTTTAAAAGCATCAACTTTTAAAAGTCCTTCACGATGATAATCAAATAAGGAATGCTCTGCTGTAATAATAAAAGGTATATTTTTCCCACAAGAGTTTTTTTGTACTGAGGATAAGCAAAAAAAAAAAGAGAAAAAAACGGCATGGCTGCACAGACCTAAAACAGTCTCCCCTTGACCCTCTACGCCTTGCAAGGCCAACTGTCAGAAGAATAAACCCACAGTCCTGTTAGCCACACGCTGCATGGATTTAATTTTCGCCATCTGCTGGCTTCATGCTTCTACGCTTTCCATCCCCACTGCACATTCTTCGCAAATTCAGTAGCTTCCTTCTTCTACATTTGTAAATGTTGTTGACTGTGGAAAGGGTCCATGTTTACTTTGAATCCCTGGCCATCCCAAAGCTAACTCTAATTACCTACAGCTGTTCACTTCTCTTCTGCTTTCCTTGGCGGGCCTCTTCAAACATAGACCCCTATTTTCAATGTAAATTATAGATTTGTAACAGACTAAATAAAAAGTCAGATTGTTATTGGAAGCAACATGGTTCATGGTAATAATGATATTTTGAGTTTATTTTTCATGACAATTATCATTTTTCCTGGCACCCGTCCATGGTTGGACAGCGGCCATGTCGAGTTTGAAATGTGGTGCTCGCTTGCTCGTTCATTGTGTGGACTCTCAGTGGCTTTTATGCACTTCCACCTCAGAGCGTTGAATAGCACTTCCTGTGTGCTCTCTGAAAAGTGTAACGAGAGCAGCAGTTAACTCTGTCAGAGCTCCAGGTCTATACCTGTGTGTGTGTGTGTGTGTGCGTGTGTGTGTGTGTGTGTGTGTGTGTGTGTGTGTGTGTGCGCACTCTCCTCTTGCTGCCAGAGCACCAACCCTGTCCACAAGTGAGAGAGAACTATTTAAGATCCAGTGCCCTAATGAAAATTCATACCCTCCCTGGGATTGATTGCGTTTGCACTTTAGCCACTTCATTAAAGTGTTTATGCTCTTGTGTTGCAAGCTGCTGTGTGCATGCAAAACCAGGAGGACAGGAAGAGGAGAGGAGAGAGCAAGGGGGAAAAAAAATTAATAAATAAATAAAATAAGAAATAAAAAAGAGGTGGATGCTATTGTGCCTGAGGACCTCCTCGGCTCTCACCTGCTCAGTTTGGCAGCCAGTGTAGCAGCAAATTTTACACAGTCTGGGACACAAATTGGCATTCTGAACCACAGCTCCTCGCAGAATGTAATCTAATTAAAGCGCACTGCCAGTGGGGCAGAAGAGAAAAAAATATACGCCGCATTATAAAAAAAAAATAATAAAAAAAGTTCAATTGACAGGGAGACATAAAAGTGTCTGTCGCTCTCCTCAGAAGGCAACGTCAAGTTCAGTAAAGAGCACCTCCAACTTCACAGCCCTGGCCAGAGCTGACTGGCTGGTTGGTGGAATGGCTCTCTGGCTCAGGCATTGGCTGGCATCTGAGCTCTGAGCTCCCCAGGCTAAAGCAGGCCACAGATCAGAGGGCCGCGCCTGTGCTGCACTGCACTTGCTGCAAATTTGATTTATGCTATTTGCGCTTTAATATGGCTGCAACAAGCCATTAAAGTTATATTTCTGAAAAGTCCCTTAGCAGTCAGTTAGCAGTAACCCCCTTCCAAAAAAAAATTCAAAAAATACCAGAGACCACTGTGCATATAAACATGGAGGGAAATCCACAGTTGGTAATATCATTTCTATATTGACCTTTATAGTGTGTCCATGCCATGGGCTGACAACACTCTTAGGGACTAAGGAGTTCTGATACTGCATCTGAATATAACAGTCCAAGACCCATTTAGCTAAAACCCAGTAATACAGCCCACGTAGCACATTTAAAAGCATGAGAGAGAGAAAGAGGGAGAGAGAGAGAGAGAGAGAGAGAGAGGGAGAGAGAATGAGAGAGAGACTTAGCTGAGTGCAAATCTTCACCACAGAATAAAATGCTCCATTTCATCCAGTGTCATTTCCTTCTTGTTTACCACAGAAACATCTGACAAGTGTGCTGAAAGTAGCCCCTGTTCTATGCTGTCTACTCCTGGGGAACCGTAAGCCAACAGCGTGCACTGCGGCCAAAGCCAAACCTACTGCTACTGCAACTCAGCACCAACTGCAGAGAACAGAATTCAATACAGGCTTATTCATTTTCTTAAAATGCTTTCCTCTGTTCAGCAACTTTATTTCTAATCATGAGTGCCACTTTTATCTTGATCAGTGGAACTGTTTTTCATTTACTGAAAACTTTTTCAAAA
>JAVQKI010092029.1:0-11705 GCA_036025975.1 Nematalosa erebi
GTGCATTCATAATAATTAGTCACTTGTCTACTCTGTTATAACTACAGTTTTTACATGTACAAAGTTATACATATTTATTTATTCATATTTCCTTTGTTAATGTTGTATAATGTAAGGTCCCATAGTATTAAGTTCCTTTGGCATGCCTGTGAACTTTGTGCTTGAATGCTAATGGGGCTTTTTTGAAAACGCTCCCTGGTGTTTTGTATTGTGTCATTGTGTTGGCTAGCCTGGCTTAGTAGACAGCTGTGTTTGGGTGTGAGTAATGTGTGGGCCAGTGCTGGCCCAGCTGCTGACTGTAGCGGCCTACAGCCTGTTAGTGTGTGGTGGGCAGAATGCTGAGAGTGGCTGCTGTATGCTATAGAAGTCTATGCTGGTGGTGGTATTAAGAATTGGCTTTGCCTTGTTCTGTTTTCTCTTGTCTTCTCTCTCTCTCTCTCTCTCTCTCTCTCTATCTCTTTCTTTCTCCCTTGTACCCTTTCTCTGATATTTTACATCATTCTTTCTATCATGCATTCTCTCTCTCTCTCTCTCTCTCTCTCTCTCTCTCTCTCTCTCTCTCTATCATGCTCTGGTGGTTGTGCTCTCTAGTCCAAGGTGATGGTTACAGTGGCGGTGAGCGCTCCAGAGGTGTTTCAGGTGGTGTTGCGCTATGTGAACCGTGGCCCATTGGACGTGGAGGGCAGGGTGCTCGTGCTGGAGTATGGTAGGAACCTTGGAACCTTAAGGGAACGGCAAGCCTGCTTCTCCCTCCCTCTCTCACTGTCCCTGCAATCCCTTCCTTCCCTCTGCTTGCATCTCCCTCCACTGCCATGCACAGCTTCCCATCTCCAACTGCAGTCACATTTCATGAATCTGATTGGTCGATGGAGCCAGGAAATGGGTGGTCTCATGAGCTAGGATTGGCTGTTGGCTGTGCCCTTCAAGCAAATTTTCCTACCTCCATCTACCCTGTAGAAAACCCCAACCCTGAAGACAGGTCTTTAACCCAGACCTTGTTATCTGCTGTCACACATCCCCTCCCCCCTCTTCTTCTCCTCTTCTTCCTCCTTCTCCTCCTCTTCCTCCTCCTCCTCCTCCTGCAGAGCACAGTCAAACTGACGGTGCATATAAATGATGCGGATGGCTACCTCACGCTCTTCATCCTCAGATATGTAAACACTGGGCCTACCGTGTCCAAGGGTAAAATCAAAGCCTATCAGGCGAGCAGGAGAGGTATGTCCAAATTACCAGAGGCCTTACCAGCCACATCTCTGCTCAGGGTGTAATTAGTTGAATCAGATCAGTCTGCAACTGGTTACAGTAATTAGCTCAGAAGTATGACTAAGACTATGACTTGAATCATCCACTGAAAACTGCTGCAGATGAACTGTTCGATTGTTAGATTTGACACTGTGTAGATAATATGGATAACATGTTTGTACTACAACTTTTAGAGATTTACCTTCCTGGGATATGGGACATATAAATGATCAGGAATATCTATACAATATAACATACCAGATTTGTACCCTAACACTCTGCCCCTATTCATTACTCCACTGCAGGCCTGGAGCAGTCTAAGGAGATCGTGTTTGCCCCTAGCTCAGAGCCTGCCTTCGTCAGCATCCCTCAGAACAGGTTTGTGGAGCCGTTTGTGCTGAACAACGGAACCTGGACCATCATCATCGAGGCCGAGGGCATTCTGCTGGTGAGTTTGGCACACATGCAGTAGGTGAGAAATGCTTGTGGAGGACCCACTTAAAGAACGTTCCTCTGTGCGTGCGCAGCAAACAGAGGAGTGTGGGGAGTCATCTGAAGTAAACCAGAGCCCTCCTCTCTTAGGTCCGCTCTTAGTGCTTGTTTGTTTTTTGGTTGAGTGCTTAAGTGCACCTTAATCTGGCTTCTCTGATGGTTGTTTTCTCTGACCTCAGTGTTTCTTGGTCTGCTTGTGTCTCTAGGACTACCTGGTGCTCTTGCCCAGTGCCTACTACGAGGCCCCTATCCTCCAGTTCAAAGTCACTGAGCCCTGCACATACAGCCCCACCCAGGATGCTAGTCAAAAGTAATGACCCTTTAAATCATCATACAGCACAGTCAAATCTTGGCAATGTGCAAAATCTTATCAACTTTATCAGACTCTGTTTCCTGTTGTATTATCGCTTGATGACTAATGGATAATTTGACCTTGTGCCCCATCCGGCTTGCCGTTGTAGCTGTCTGCAGTATCAGTACCTGACGTTGGAGGAGTACCTGTTCATTTCAGGAAACGACGCCAGCTGCAGGTCAGATAACCACCTGCCCCGACCTTGCCAGAGTGAGAAGATCACCCCCAGGCATCCCACCATGGCCATCTGCAGTGGCAATGACGTAAGTGTGTTTGTGCCTCAGTCGAGATACAGGAATGTTCCAAGGATAAACCGCATTGTGTGTACGCCTCAGTTAAAAAAAAAAAAAAAGTATTACTGACCTAATCTGTATATTAACGGTGCCCAGTTGTTGACTACAGTTTACTAAACTTTACATGTTGGTGTTTGGTCCCCTCTTATAGATGAATGTGCAGTTGATTAGTAAGATGCACGCTCCAGGGGACTATGCAATCGTGGTCGAGTACGCCAGTGAGGAAGAGACGGCCCAGGTCTTCACTGTGTCTGTCAACACACCCGGGGAACGCACACGCCAGGAACGCATCACTCTGGCGCACTGCAGATACAGGTCAGTGGCACTATGGCTCTGCAGAGTGTGTGTGTGTGTGTGTGTGAGTGTGTGTGTGTGTCTGTGTGTGTGTCTATAGGACATGTGTATGTATAAAATCTTGTGTGTCTGAGAGAAAATTCATTGAGCGTATTTGTAAGTGTCCTTTCGCTCTTTGCTTGCCTGTAGTTTCCTTTGCCGTGCAGTAGTATTGGACAACCAGAACGGCGTGGCCTTCTTCTCGCTGTCCTCTGAGATCGACCTCCAGTTCATTGCAGACAGAGCAAGTTTCTTCCTGGTGAGAACACAGAAAAAGAGGAGCCATCCTTGAAATGACAAGACAAGCTGTCAGTATGATATATGTTGAACGACTGACTAATTGATTGGTAAATTTCATGTTTTTCTCTTAGTACAAAGTCATCCTCATCCCCAAGAAAGACTTCACTATGGAATACTTGGTGCCTAAGGTTCACTGCATCAACACCCATGGACAGTTCTTACCCGACAGGTAAAGGGCTTCTGAGTTATTCATCCCAACATGGGCTCTAGATTGAAAGTCAGTTGTAAGAGTGTGTTGAATAATATGTAATGTCTAATTGTGTTAACTTCTCCCTTGTTTACTATCATTGAAATTACTAATATCACATGGAATGCTTATCTGTGAACTCAATAACATTTTTTTCTTACACTACTCCTGTTTCTCTGTTGTGCAGTCGTACCTGTATCCCGTCACGTTTCCAGACTCCACCAAAGTCTCTGTTGTTGAAGGACGGCCAGTCATCTTCTGTCCAAGAGCCCATCCTGGCCTCTCCGCCTGACCCAAAGGCTCCAGCTGATGCCCCTCACTGGCCTGCTAGCAATCGGCCTGCCACCGCTGCCGAAAACGCCGACCTGACCCACCTGGATTCATCTCAGGTGAGTTATGTTAACCCAGCATGACGGCTACTGTCACAAAGACTTAGATATGGCCATTACAATCCATTTGCAAGAGCGCCTCCTGTTCTCGCTCATTTAAAAAATCAATCTGTTCACTTCTTAAAGTCTGTATCTGTAAAGCATTGTAAAAACATTTTTTATGTGTCTGTAGTCATAGCTATTTTGAGTGGTAATGTAAGTAAATCATTATTATTAGCATTATAGCATTATAAATTCTTTCTTTCGTCATCCTTGAACGTGTTTTTAAAGCTCAATGAACACAGGCCTAAAGTAGAGCGTTTCTGTTCATTCTGTGTCCTTCTACAGAATGCAGTGGTGTACTCCACCCGTGTGCATGATCTGGGTCGCTACGTGTTTATACTGCATTACCACCAGCCCGATCACCCAACCTTCACTACTCAGGTGTACGTCAATGGCGGCCGCATCTGGCAAGGTGAGCTACCTGCTGTCACACCTGTTGTGTTGGTCAGATATGTCTTGATATATGATCGCTTTCCTCACTCACATTTATTCTGTTGCCCTCAGGTAATGCCAATGCCTCCTTCTGTCCCCACGGATATGGCTGCCGTAGTGTTTTGATTGCAGAGAACCAGATCATCCTGGATGTGACAGACCATGATGTGATTGTGACAGTGCGTGTACCGGAGGGCAAGACACTTTGGCTGGTGAGTGACTTGTGTGCAGTACAGTACACCTATTTTGATACATCCACTATGTGCTGTCAACAATAGCTGCTCAAAAGAAATCACAACTAGCTGGTATTTTCTATGGGTGGCGTGTTTACATACACAATATATTTACTCAAAAACATCTGTATGAATGAATGTTTATTTTGAATAGAATTGGAGAATGCTATTGCAGTGAGTTGTATTTGGTGCTGCAGATTGAATGAAAGCATTCTAAAGTGTTGTTTCATTTCAGGACTATGTGCTGGTGGTTCCAGAGAACAGCTACAGCTCCAGTGTCCTGGATGAAGAACCCCTGGACAAATCCTATGACTTCATTAGCAACTGCGGACAAAACAGCTTCTACATTGAGTATGACCACCAGCAGTGCTAAGAAAGACAGTTGTTAAATATGCATAACATTTTATTATTTGGTAAGCTTAGATCCTGGGAAAAAATAGCTGTTGATCACAGGGATTCAAGTTTTCTGGATCTGTTTACAGTTTTCCAGCATAGAACAAAGTTCTATGGAACAAGTAAAATCTTTGTTTCCTAATACAGTATCTTATCTGTGACGCATGTAAAGTTTATAGATTATGTCTTTTGCTTTGTCAACATCGTAAATCAGTCGATCAACAGCTTGTAAAAATATCCCAGGAGAGTGACAAAGCTAGACCACTTGAATGGAAAATAACAAAATCTCAATGCTGCACAGCATTTCACAGCAGTTTTCTCCATAAAGTGAATTTCATACTTTAAGAGTCACAGGCATACAAGAATGGGCATCCACTATGTTTTATTGAATTTCTGAAATGCCCTCTTCTTCTCATCGTCAACTGCTTCCAGCGTGGACAAAGCCTCGCCGTTCTGCCGCAGCTCGGCCGCGTCCCTGTCTGCGTTCTTCAACGATGGCGCTCTGCCCTGCGGCTGCCACGAGGTCGGTGCCGAGAGCGACACATGCGAGTCCTTCGGCGGCCAGTGCCGGTGCCGGCCAAACGTTATCGGCCGCGACTGCTCGCAGTGTGCCACAGGCTACTGGGGCTTCCCCAACTGCAGACGTAAGTCACCCCTGCAGGGTGAGAGGCAGGATGGGTTGGTTCAGACAGCGGAGGGCTGGAAAGAAGGGAAAACTAAGAGTGAGATAAGGAAAGGAAAGGACAGGAAGTTTGTTTAGAAGATTTCTGATGTTGGTTTAGTACTTTGTCTCATCTGTGGACAAGAACTGTATTTGTGTTACAGTTCTTTCTGTCGTCTGTGTCTGGGTCCGTGTGTGTGTGAGAGGGAGTTGGATGTGTATGTGTGTGTTTGTCTGTTTTCTTTGTGTGATGTTTATTCATGTATGTGTATGTATGTCTTCAGCATGCAACTGTGGGACTCGTCTGTGTGAGCCGGTGACTGGCGAGTGCATCTGCCCTCCGCGGACTCTGCAGCCCGAGTGTATTCAGTGTGAGCCCGAGACCTTCGGCTGCCACCCTCTGGTGGGCTGTGAGCTGTGCAACTGCTCCCGACCCGGAGTCACCTCCCAGGACATCAAGTGTGACAGCAGCAGCGGCCAGTGCAGGTACAAAACCTGACACCCATCCCCACATAGCCATCACATACACACACATAGACACAGACACACACACACACACACACACACACACACACACACACACACACACACACACACACACACACCTTCATGGGCCTCCGGCTGAGGGTTTGGACTCAGTCTGTTTGACATCTCAGTGTTGAATCTGTTAACACTGGGAAAGAGGGGAAGTATCATCTGGTATTGCCAGAGTTTATTTCCATCGTATCACATCACGGGAATAGTTCAGCTGGTCTGTCTTCACCTAACTCACAGTAGCTTATAGGGAGTCTGTTCAAATATTTTGCCAGTCTTTTGTGTGCACCCACTAAACACACATACAGAAACACACACATGCACATGCACACACACGCACACACACACACACGCGCGCGCACATATACACACACACACACACACACACACATGCACACACATACACACACTTATCCATCCTCTTTCCTGACTTCCCATAAAGTGTGCCTGGGAAAACAGAGAAAGCTCATGTCCTCTGTCATTTAGCCTGGAATTTCAGCCCCTATTTTTACTCTCCTCAATAATAAAACCCTTCAAAATCACCAAACTAGGAGAGAGAGGAGAGGCCACTAGACACCATGATCAGGCAACAGTGGGATGGGAGAGCTGCCATGTTACCCCAGTGAGCAGAGAGACTTGGAGGATAGAGAGACTTGGAAAGAATGGACTTCAGATGGAGAGGTCAGCGGAGGGATGAACCCTAGGGCCCTCTCTCTCTCGCTCTCTCTCTCCCTCAGGCTCTCTCTCTCTGGCTTTCTCCATTTCTCTCATCATTTATTTCTAGTGCTCTCTGTTCTCTTCTATCTCTTTCTCTTTCCTCCTCCCTGTCTATTCTCTCTCTCTTTGTGCTTTTTATTTGTATTCCCTCTTACTTTTCTCTCTCTCATTTCTCTCTCTCTCTTTCTCTCTCTCTCTCTCTCTCTCTCTACTTTCTTTTACTCTCCTTTTTGCTCTCTAGCTCCATCTCTATTCCTAATCACCCCAATGCAGAGAAATTCCCCAGAAAAGTGCCACATTCCCCAGGCACATTCCCACTCCACAGCGAGGAATCTACTGTATCTGTCCAGACAAGACAAGAGGTTGTAAAGCAGCAGTTGCTCCAGGTTGAACACCACTGTGGGTCGGGGGCCTGAAATACTGCTGACTCTCCATTGACCAAGGACCGAAAAAGACCGTGCACACACACGCACACACACACGGAGACCTTTGTCTATTTCTGGCATTAAATCTATTCCTGAGAGCTATTTCTGTATGTAAATGTTTTTCTATTTCTTGATGGATGTGTGTTTTTCCTCTTTCCACTTTTTGACTCCTCAGATGCAAGAATAACATCATTGGACGCCAATGCGACCGCTGTGCCCCTGGTTTCTATGGCTATCCCAACTGCAGACCATGTGACTGCAACGATGCAGGCACAGAGAACGAAGTTTGCGATTCCTACACAGGACGCTGCCTCTGCAAGGTCGGCCTCAGTGATGCCTCTATGTCTTACATGTCGAAATGTATCCCTTGGCAAACAGAAGCGCACACTTCTGGAACCATTCTAATATTCCTGTATAGAGTCCCCCATAAACATTCTGTGCTATACTGATATGAGAAATGCGGGGCTATGCCTAATTGGCCAGTTGGACAGCTGAACCCTAAGTTGACCTGTTCCTCCTCTCATCTGCAGGAAAATGTAGAGGGCACCCGCTGTGACCAGTGCAGGGTGGGCACCTTCCACCTGGACCCCACCAACCCCAAAGGCTGCACCAAATGTTTCTGCTTTGGAGCCACGGACCGCTGCCGCAGCTCTGAAAAACGCAGGAAGGAGGTGACAAAAAGCCCACAAAACTTTTTTTGTATTTATACACAATCCACTGTATTATGTGCACATGCATGCAAATAAGTGGAAAGTCTGCTTTTACAGTAATTATTTGCTTAGTTGATAAAAAATCATGTAAGTAATGTTTAATGCATGATGTAGTTAATGAGTAGTAGTGTCATGTAAATAACAGAGAAATATCATGTAGTTAACATGTATTAATGTTTTGTAGTTAATGTTTATTAATGTTATATATTTACATGTAATGTGCAGTAATATTATGCACTAATGTCATATAGTTAACATGTAGTAATGTCAAGTAGTTACACTTCTTTAATGTCACTTAATGTACAGTAACTTCATGAAATTAACACTTGTAATGTCGTGTGATGCACCTTTCTCTTGTATCTCTGGCAGATCATGGACATGACCGGCTGGGTGCTGCTGCGAGGGGACCGTCAGGAGGTCCCCGTCTCCGTCTACCCGGGACAGGACCTGGTGGAGGCAGACCTCAGCGACGTCCCTGACGTCTACCAGGACCTGCACTGGCATGCGCCTCGCACCTACCTGGGGGACAAGGTGAGCCAAGGGACAAGCTGAGGGGGAGGGAGAGATTTCCAGGGGAAGGGGGCTGGAGATCTGAGCTCTGTGCACTGCAGCGAATCTCCAGCAGCAGGATGGAATTTCAAAGGTTATGAGTCAGGGGAACTCTTGATCCCTCTCTCATATTGGTTTGGACCCCAGATCTTGCCCCCCGGCCATAAATCTCGACACTGTCTCAGTTATTCACGCATTTGCATGTAAGGTCTTAGACTCCCAGCAGGCATAATGTCAGTATAAGCCTTAGGTGACAGTCAGGTTGAAAAGTTTTGAACTGCTTGAAAGTGTTGAGTAACACCTTGTCACCAGGAGCAAGAAAAGTGAGGTGATTAATTGGTCACAGTGGCGGATTGCAATGCACTACATGATGGAGGGTGCAGTGCCATGTCTTCACAGGTGCGCACAGGTGAAGATTCCCTACCTGTGTACCCTTTTGCTGTTCCATTCCTCCTGCATGTTCGTACAGGATTTGACACACAGTCTGGACAATGGGAGTTTAAATGTTTTGATTAATTTGAGGATGACAGATGAAAAACAGAAGGATCCCTTATGCAGGAGCCTATCTAAATAAAGCTTGTGTATATCCTAGGGCTCCTGTTTAACCCTTGGCCAAGTTCCCTTATCTACCACCTGACCTGTTTTAGGGGCTTTAGATGAAGGCTAGAGTACTTACCTCTAACAGACAGTAGGATGTAGACTGTAGTTGTGGGTTCATCAGATAACAGCGCAAATAATAACGGAGTATGTGTGTGTGTGTGTGGACACAGGCGTGTGGTGATGGGCTCAGGAGATAGCGCACGCTTATTCGGTCTGAGACGTTCTTTAAGACTTAACTTCAATCCGTGTGGGGATTTTGTGGATTTGTTATGCTGTAGCCACACGGATGTTCTTTTCTTCTGCCGTCATCTCTTTTCTTTCTTGACCCCCTTTTGTACTGCTCTATCAAATTCCTCCACTGCCGAATGATCCAATGTCCATGTTTGTTTGTCCCTCGCCCGACTGTCTTTTCATCATCTCTGGTACTCGTTGTCCAGGTGTCGTCTTATGGAGGCTACCTGCGCTACCGTCTGCACGCTCAGACCATGGCGATGAGAGGGGACTCTTTGTCCCTCCCTGCTGAGGCCTCTCGTCCTGATGTTATACTTAAGGTACCTCAGACACACACAACCCTCTGCCTCTTCTGCCCCCCCACCTACACACACACACACACACACACACACACACAAACACACCCACCCATCCACCTATTCAACTCTCCAACCAGAACACAGAGATATTATCTTCACAGTGACCCTGTACCGCTGTTCACTGTACCAGACTGGTCCATCTGCATGTGTATGTCTCAAAATTAATGCTGGTCTTGAGTTTCATTGGATTTATATGAGGAAAGCTTCCACAAAGAACTGTATAGTTGAGGACTAAGTCCTCTTTATGGGAACTTCGAGACTGTACTGTATGGTATGTTTACCTTACATGTCACGCATAGTCATCACACTCAACAGTGACTTCATCAGTGTGTCTGTGAAGTTGGTTTTGACCGTATATGGTCTGTCTGCCCTAAATGTCACAGAGAAAGGTCTCCATGGTATTGTCCATGGCCGTAGCTATATTAAAATGCATAGACAATAAGTGAAGGATAAGCTATATCTTGCTAATTGTGTGTGTGTGTGTGTGTGTGTGTGTGTGTCCAGGGGAACCAAATGACTCTGGTGTTCATGGAGAGAGAGTACCCCATTGCTGAGGAACCCCATGAGGGCATAGTCCACCTGGTAGAGGTAACAAAACACTGCCTTTATTTAAAGCCATTAGATCTCTCGTCATCACAGCCATGCTCATGCTTCTCATAGGGATCAATTAAGGTTGTTCTGAGGAACCATACCCTTTTACATATGCATGAGGTGTGTACTTAAGGTCAAATGTGTGAATTTGATTTAGCGTTATGCAGTTCTTCGGGTTAGTTTTAGAGCTTGAAATGTACTTTAGTTCCTCCCTTTTGTTAAAAGCTACAAGTTGACTGAAGGGAGGCAACATAGACTCAGAACGTCAGGTTCAGGAATCAATCTCGGGTTGCCCAATTTTCAGTGCAGCTCGCCCACAGCCGTTTCCTAGTGATGAATACTGTATCTGTCCATCATCTCTGTTCGTCAGGGAAGCTTCCGGCATGCCCAGACGGGCAACGTGGTGTCCCGGGAGGAGCTGATGATGGTCCTGGTGGACCTGGAGTCGCTGCAGATCCGCGCGTTGCACTCACAGTCGGCCGAGGCAGTGTCGATCCGCGCCGCTGTGCTGGAGGGTGCCGAGAGCCTGTCCGCCGGTCGCCATGCCAACAATGTGGAGATTTGCATGTGCCCTGCCAACTACCAGGGCGACTCTTGCCAGGTACTTCAGAGGCACTTATCTTTTATTGCTTCTGGCAGCATCTACCTGACAGCAGTAGACTTAACTTATGTCATTCTAAGCCTAACTAAATGAGTCATAAATGGAAAACGGAAGTAAACTACCTTAGAGGAGCTCAACAATGGTAATTGCATCACAATAGAAATGTGTAAGTGTTTTGATTTCTCTCACCACCATGTCCACCCCCCTCCCCGTCCTCAACCCTTCTCTCTTCTCAGAAATGTGCTCCAGGTTTCTATAGAGATACCAAGGGCTTGTTCCTGGGCAAATGTGTTCCCTGCCATTGCAATGGCCATTCAGACCAGTGCCTGGATGGTTCTGGAATTTGTGTGGTGAGTCTAATGATGTGAATGACCCCTTAAGTTCATTATTATACCTTGAGTTAGCGGTTCCTTTTCCTAAATGAGCCCCCTTACGCTGTGTGTATTGGATGGGTATTATGAGTTGAAGTAGATTATACTTGATATATTACTTATGTAAGAAGCATATCCTGTTCAAAACGTGTTAGAAGGTGTAGCATCTGCTACTTTGACAAGCGCAGTGATGCGCTAATGAAGTTGATTATGAGGTTATATTTGATATGATGCTGAGCTGAGTCACTGCAACACTCTCAGACTATCAGAGCTAATGATGTTAATTACAGGACTAATCGGTGTCATACCACTCTTTCTTCCTCACTCTCTCTCTCTCTCTCTCTCTCTCTCTCTCTCTCTCTCTTCTTCTTCTTCTCTCTGGGCCATCAGGACTGCCAGCACAACACCGCAGGGGACCACTGCGAAAAGTGCCTGGGTGGTTTCCTCGGCAACAACACGGTGGACGGTCACGGCGTGTCTTGCACCAGCTGCCCCTGCCCTCTGCAGGTGGCATCCAACAAGTAAGTGCAGCTCTCGACTTTTTTTCCTATAGCCTCAGGCTCTTGTTCAGTTACATTAATCTGAGTTTTCTGTTTCTTCCTTCTTTGTCCTGTTTATAAGCATATATCCATTCAGCCATTTTTATACCATCCTTACCACAATGTTTT
>JAVQKI010092244.1:0-12108 GCA_036025975.1 Nematalosa erebi
ACACACAACACTGCTGTGTGTGTGTTAATATGTGTGTGTGCTTGTTGGGGGGCAGTACACACACACACAGACACACATTCTTAGGTTTGTGTGTGTGTTTGTGTGTGTGTGTGTGTGTGTGTGTGTGTGTGTGTGTAACCAACTCAAATGAGTGGACTATCAATAAAAACACAGATAAACAACACTCAAAGGTGTCATAAGTAAGACCCAGCAAGAGTTGAGGAGAGAGAGAGATTGTTGGAGAAAGAGGAAAAAAAGAGGGAGAGATAGAAGGAAAGAGAGAGAGAGAGAGAGACGGTGGGACATAGAGAGAGAGAGAGAGAGATCTACAGGCAGAAAGTATTCAGATGACGATAGACACTTAGTGTGCAGGACCAGCACTGACTGTAAGGGTTAGAGAGGGAGAGGGAGTGAGAGAAGGAAGGTGAAAGGAGAGAGGGGGAGGGAGAGAGAGAAAAGTCGAGAAAAGAAGAGAGTGTGAGAGAGAGAGAGAGCAGACAGCAGAGGAGTGAGGGATAGCATGAGAGTGAGAGAAAGGAAAGTGGAGTGAGAAAAGAGAGATAGAGAGAGAGAGAAGTGGTGTGAAAAGTGAGAGCGGGCAGCAGCGAGGGAGGGAGAGAGAGAAAGAGAGAGAGAGAGAGAGAGAGAGAGAGAACTGCAAGCCTCAGAGGTGTACTTATTACATGTCCAGACAGGGATCTCTGTGAATTAGGATCCGTGCCAAAGCGTTTGGGTGCTGGGCCCGAGGAGGACATGTCAACATTTGGCTTTGACCTAATATGACTCGGGAGTGTTGGCGATGCATATTTAGGGCAGCCAGTAGAGTTGCACCACAATCCCCAGCGATGCTAAGCCCTTTTTAATGTCCTTCCTTAGTTATGAAATACTTTGCCTTTTAGCCCTCAGGCCAAATTGTTTCCTCACTGATTCGCCGCCCCCTTTGCCCTACCCCGCCCTGCACCTCCGCTCACCTCACCTCTCCTCTCTGCCCACCAACCCCCTCCACACGGCCTTCCCCAAGCGATTTTTACTCAATGTGCCACGGTTTTGCAACGCTGCCGGTCTCTGTAGGTTTAAACAACACACTTGAGTCTGACACAAGCCTGAGACTGACACAAGCAGTCGGCGTGAGTAATTCATGAATGAAACCCAGGCTGACGGACGCCCTACTAACTTGCGTCACTGACTTGATAACTGAACACTACCGTGCAGAAGGTGACATGTTTTATAAATTATTTGCAAGTGCGGTACATGTGCCACTCAGCCCCCGTGGGAGCAGTTTCTCTCCTCATGGTGCTGTTCCCAATCAGCAGACCGCAACCAATGTGTGTATGTGTGGGTGTTAGTGTGTGTGTGTGTGTTTATGGCAAAGCATTTACACACCAGGAGAGAGGAGGGAAAGGGTAAAAGGAAGCATTGCCAAGCAGTCCATCAGGCAAGGTGACTTGTCAGCCAGGCCGGCTCCCTGTGAGAGCACCCTGCCAAGCTCAAACAACCGCTCCAGTCAATGGCATGACATAGCCTAAAGCAACCTCCACAGCTTTTTAGGCCAAAAATCATCCTTCTCCTCCTCCTCTTTCGTCTCATCCACACAGGAAAAAAAGGGGGGGATAACACCAACGTTAAGAAGGAAGCGGGAGTTTAAAGAGCGGGTTTTGGTGCGGGCTCCGAGTGGTGCCCAGTTATGGCACGACAGGGATTAGCAAGATTAGCCTGGTGGCGGGTTATGTAATTGAATGTAACAGAGGAGCGGCGGGGTGGGACGACGCTATCTTAGAGCTCCCGGGACGCTAAGATGACAGCTCTTTAGTCTGCGTCGGAGTCAGGGCTCCTCTCCTCATGTTCTCTTCTCTTTATGTTCTCTGTGTCTGTAGCTCTTTTAACTCTGTCTTTTTTCCCCTTTGTTTCTCTTGCTCTCTCTCACACTCTCTCTTCCTCGCTCTTATTTTCCCTCTCTCTCTCTCTCTCTCTCTCTCATGCTCTTGGTCCATTTATCTCTCACTCAGACACTTCACTCTCTCCCTTTCACTTTCTATCTTTCACTGTCTCTCCTTCCTTTCTTCCTCTCTCTTCTTTTCTCTCTATCTCTCTTTCCCTCTCTCTAATGCTCTTGATCCCTTTATCTCTCACTCAAACTCCTTTCACTCTCTCCCTTTCGTTCTCTCTCTGTCTCCGTTTCTCCTTCCAACCACACCTGCTCTCTGAGTTTTCTGGACGAAAGACGTTTTGATTCGGATGAGGGCGGTGGGGGGGTGGGGTCAGGCAGAGTTTACTGTCCTCACAGGCCGAAACAGATAAAGTGCAATGGGGAGACGCTTCTGGTATTCGCAGGAGCTTTAGGTACACGCTGTTCAGATGCCACACTTCTCGAGTATCATCTTTAGAGACCTGGGTTCAACCGGGTTCATTTTTTTGATCTCGCTCTGACATTATGACAGGCAAGGGAAAGTCTGTTGCTCAGCATCTAGCTGAGAAGTCAGGTGAATGGAAGGTGCAGAGTGCAGTATGGGGAGGCATCATAATGTTGGCCTATTGTTTTGTGCAGTGAATGGATATTTGGGTGTGATCCATGGCAGATTGTTTACAGAGGGTTTTGTGGCTACAGATATTAGCTGTCAGTGTCGTTAGAGGGGATGGCAGTGGCTCGTTTGCTTTTTTTTTTTGCCATTTGCGGTAGAATTGTGAGAATTTGTGTTTTCGGTTAGAAATGAATATCATGACTGTGTTCAGAGCATATATTAGCATACAGTTCATCTCTGATGGAGGAAACAGGTCGCCCTGTTCAATAGTTAATCAAAGCGTTATCCTGTGTGGCCTATTTTTTTCAGATCAACAGACCCTAAGCCTGACCACATCTAATAATTCAGTTGTGGTGCTGAATGTTTCAAAAGAACAAGCAACATTTTTGTTCGAAAGACACTCCCAAATATTTACATGCCTTTTCGGCAAGCCATTAAATACACTGTGTAATTCCACTCAAAGCCTCAGTTGATGAGTTGGAAGTCCCTCTGTTGTGTGCTTCCTGGAGTCTAACAAAGCAAGGAGTTTACATTAGCCGTTTGACATTAGAAACGCACAGGTCATTAGTTTGTCAATACACAAAGCATTTCTCCCCACACTTCAGACCACTTCACAGAGAAGCTGGTCTGTGGTGAGCTGCTGAGCTGCTCCTTGAATGGTCCTTTTGTTCGGCAGTGGGGAGATCCTTGAGTCGCCTAGGCTTGGATGAAAGTGCAACAGGGAAAGATGGACATACTGCTTTCTGGCGGATACTGTGATTTAGGGCCCTGACTGACGTCTTTAAAGAAGCCCAACAAGCTAAACTGGGGCGGATGAGTGTCAACCGGTCTTCAGATTCTGTTCTGGTGCTTAAATAATTAAACGGCTTGGTATCATCATCTTTTTGGGGTAATAAATTATTCATCCCATTTGAAAGCAGATTTAATTTGATTTGGGCTTTTCAGCGATGCTTCCATGGCAGAAAGGGAATTTAGACAGTGATGGAGGGAGTGGAAAAAAACCAATGGAGAGAGATGCAGCAAGCAAATGAGAGAAAAAAAAGAAAGAAAGAGGGAGTAAGTGAGAATGGGAGAGAGAGCAGGAGAGGGGGTAGAAATGAGATAGGGTCTAGTTAATTTCCCCTGGATTCTCCAGGATTAGAACTAGTTTGATACTGAAAAAGGAGAGCAGCCTAAATTCAGTTACACTGCAAATGTAATTAAATGCAGAGAGAGAGAGAGAGAGAGAGAGAGAGAGAGAGAGAGAGAGAGAGAGAGATAGAGCGCACAGGGGTGGAGATTGCCAGCTCAGCCCTGTTGCTCGACTAGACCGCGTCTCCCCAAAGCGTCTTTGAGTGTCTCTACCATTGAGCGATGGGAATCGTTCAATTCAGTTTGGGGAAACACAGCCACGATCTACTGTTCTCAGCGTGAGGACCAGACAGCGGCAATGTCCTCTAATCCCTCCCAGTGTCACCACTTCCCAATTAGCCACTGAGATGACTAAAGTTAAATCACCTGTTCTGCCTCATCTGAGTTAGCAGGCTAATGACCTGTTGAATTACACATCAAAGCATGTCTGATGGGCTCTGTTGGGATAATGTTTGGCTCACCTTAGTGTCTGCTGGAACTGAACCAGATTAGATTTTTGCCGCAGGAAGGGGACGCCTAAGCACAATAAACATTTTGTTAACACGTTATTGTGAGGCACAGTTTTAAGGGATGTTTTTTAATAATATAGTAACTACTATGTAACGTGTGCAAGTTGTATATTTTTATGCACACATAGAATTGTCCAGTTTTGGCAAATGTGGACTTTTTCGAAGTTGAAAGTTAAAAATTGCAAACAAAATGAAATCAAATGCATGCAGTTCTTCAACTGGTTCTGTCTGATCAGACATGATGTTTGTTTAGTGCTGTTTTGGTTACTCACTGGATCTCATGTTCTTCTCGATGTCGTCTGGGTTTATGGCCTCATTACACAAGTGGGTTTTAAATAGCCGTTGTCGAGCCTTCTCACTGGGTTTGTGTTGCTGAGTGGTTGGGAATAGGCCCGGTCTTTCTGGGCGATCATTGCATGGTGTTCCCCCATCTTCTGCATTAGGAATCCCCGCAAATGCTGGTTGCGATGGTAACTTAGTTTTGTTTTATTATAATAATGATATGAACTCAGACTGCTCAGTTTGCTTAATTTGCACAATATATTTGAGGTGTTCAGGTTTTTTTTATTTTAATTAAATTCAAATAAGTGGTTTCCATCCGTGTACGATGAGAACACTATTGTGTGTATAATTGTTGAAACACAAAATTTGTTACAACAAAGTTTTTATTTGTTGAAAGTAGTACTGTTTAAAATAAAATGGCATCAGTGTGTGAGCCCTACTGAAGTAAGGAGCAGTAATTTCTCTCTGCTTCACCACGAGACGGAGACCCAACTCAAAACCGTAATTTTATATGGAAAAAAAGTCTCTGTTGTAAAGGGATTTTGCAGTGCAAACACAGGCCTCCATAATACCGTCCAATCTGGCTCCAAATAAAATGAAGAATGTTGTAATCGGGAAACAGCTGCCCACTGTAGAAATACAGTCTACCGAGCTTCTCTGCTCGTGCATGGTGATTGGGGGGGGATTAAGATGAGACGACAGTTAGCAAGCTCTCACAGTCACAATACCAGAGCTTACCAGTTCCTAGCTATCAACATGATTGAAAATAAATCAGCCTCAAATCACTGTGAAAGGTAGTGCTGAGCGTTTATTATGCTAGCAGGGTAATATCAGGTTAGATAGAAAATGATAAACTGATTTAATACATGTGGAAATGAAATTTATGTTGTATGCAGTTTTGAGAATTGTAGGCATACAGTATGTGGCTTTCATTTACAGCTGTTGTTTTTTTTTATAGTATGTATTGATGTACACCTATCTTTAATTTTGTTTAACGCTTGAGTATGCATTGTATTTATTTGTTTTTGTGGGTATCTATGAGGATGTGTGTTTGCGTCTGTGTGTGTGTGTGTGTGTGTGTGTGTGTGTGTGTGTGCGCGCGCGTCTGTGCTGGGCACACACTTGGAACGTACCGCAGGGCAGGGGTTAGCTGAGGTAACGTCTTTGTTTGCAGTCACTTTCACATGGGAAGGCCTGACATGTTCACATACCCAGAGCCTGCCTCTCAGTCCTCTCTGCCCCTGACAGTTATTGACGGGTGGCGGTGCACTGGTATTTACAGGGCAACAGCAGCTTGTTGTTTTATTGAGCCCTTTATTTATTTATTTGCATGGCGATCCCCTTTATTTCCATATTACAGCTTCAGCACTAGCGTATCACTTTTCAGCTTGACCTTACACCATAACAGCCAATGTGACCTTCCGGGCAGAGACCACAAGGGAGGGGCTGTTTATTTTAACTCTCACCAGATGTGTTTTCATTCATAAATAAACTTAAAAGAGTGCTGAAAGAATGGCCGCCATGGTAATGTTGACATCTTACCACAACACAGGCCCCGGCAGTGAATATGAGGACAGTGCATGCATATGCTTTGCACATGGCTGCCACAGCCAAGGTTGCGCGGGTGTTGCACGGGTGTCTGCGAGAGGAACAGACAGCAGTGAAATGCCGCAGTGTCACTAATTGGGGTCAGTCAGCCTGCAAGCATGAATCGACAGATCTCGACTATGCAAGGCAGTGCAGTCTCGCCGCTATCCTGTCCATGTGAAGTGACTGTCATCTGTGCTCACAATCTCCTAATGTGGAGTGTGTGTGTTTGTGTGCGCACGCAGCCTCAGAAGTCATTGTGAGTGTGTGTGAGTTTGCGACGTCGCAAACCTCGCAGCAACTGAGAAGGCAAGCGGACCCTGAGCCAGGCTTAAGCTGAGGCATCAAGGGTGTTTGGGGGGGGCGTATTGCGGCCTCCCAGAGCGCCTGGCCCACCAGTGGCGGGCCCCTGCGGGAGGTCACGGGTGTCTGCCCATCGGACCAGGCAATCCGTTTAATCCTTCATAATGGATGCGCTTTGTCCTGCACTGGCCGAGGACACGGCTCAAGTGGGGTTCTTTTGCTGTTTTCAAAAGACCTCACTGCTTTACCACCCAACCCCCAACCTCACCACCACAGCCCCACTCCCACCTCCACTCCACCCCGACCAGTCCACCACACACACCCCTCACACGCAGAGGCTTGCGCCGGTGTTTGCACTTGAGCAACAGAAAAAAAGCAGGCGAGGAGGAAAGGGAATGGAAGAAGAAGGGGACATGGAGCGTGTGGAATTTGTATTGATTTCAGGCAGTGTTTCCCATCTCGTTTTTCTGTTATGCTGCACCGATCAATTTATCAAATGTATTACTGTCGTCGCTCCAACTGGCTAACACCTGCACCTGTGATTGGAGCTGGCAGTGCTGTCAGTTTCGCTGTTAGATAACAGTTGAGCTGCTCCCACATACTGTGGTCAAACTGTAGTGTGAAACTGTGTGTGTGTGTGTGTGTGCACGTGTGCTTGTTCAGAAACCAGACATCAGGTGTCCTATTTCATTCTGCAGTGAATTTGGGGTTTCCAGCATCATCTTAGTATCATGCTTTCTGTCAGCACATGCCCTGTATTACAGTAACACCAAAATACAACCGTGTATTTTCCATTTGGTAAATCCTTACAGTATTTATAGCACTACATTCTGTTATTGGCTTGATAAACCATAACTCTGACATAACTCTGTGATTATGATAAAAGCTAATGTGCTTTCCATGGCAGCCACAAGGTAGGGTTAGGGTGAGAATCACATACAGTCCGTATGAAAGATAATAGATACATAAACAGGCAAACTGCTTCTGGAATAAATAGCTCAAATAACAGCTGATGTTTAAACAAATCTAAGCCAGAGATGTGTTCAAATTCGATGTGTGGATATGAATATTTGCATCAAATCGAGTTTGTATGATCATTCCAGATTGTTCTATCTGAATGCTAACCTTTAACTCGGTTATCATGTGTGAGGCCAGTTTTCTGTGTGTTCACAAATCATCGTCAAGAATATCAAGCCAACCAAAAACAATTAGAATTTTGAAAAACTCTTTTGGATGTTTGTCTTCCTTCACCATTTTGAACAGTTCTCAGGTCCAGGCCATGACCTTTTCCCAACGGAGTACCAAATCTTGAGTTAGTCGGGGGATGTGTTGTGTGTTTGTTACTATGAGCCTTTCAGCAGAGCACCCTTAGATTCATCATGTCCTCACTGCACAGAACAAGGCTGATGCTGCAAAATGAACGTTAAAACCTGCAGCACAAACCTGCAGAACCCCCCCAGGAAGATAGCTTGCACTGCGCTATAGGGGATGAATAATTCTACGTTCGGAATGCCAAAATGTCACGGACCCTGCAGGATATGCAACATTTGATAGGCCGACATAAGGAAGGTTAAGATTTTGGGGTTGCTGATGCCGTTGGAGACTTTGGAGGGACTACAAGGGACAATCTGTGAAACAATGTTTTCTAGTCAATTGGTTTTCGCCTGTCAATCAGTTTGCTCCCTAAGTACACATGAATGATGTCATGCATGGGAATTCTGTGATTTTCTTTTTCTTGAAACAAAGCTGCTCTTGTGACATTGTGAGGATGAGACCCTTAAAACACGCCGTGAGAGACAACGTCCACCCAACTTCACATGTTCTCACACACTCGCACACACAGAGAGACAAACAAACAAGCACTCATGCCACCACATTCAGTCAGCCTCCCTTACCTTAACCTTTCCTTTTCCCACGTTACATACTCTCATTGATCTTTTAATGGTGCGGACAATCCCTGCACCTCCCTCCCTCCCCCCCTCCCTTCTTCCACAGTGCCCCCCTCCTCTTGAGATTCTCAGACACAGGATCCCTGTGTCAAAGCACTCAGACACACACTAACACACACACACACAGACATGTATGGGTCGTGCGTAATAGACCTCATAAAGGCAGCGCCACAATAAAGTGCCAATTGTTGCTGGGGGGATTGGACCCGGGTTGATTATGCTGATCCATTTCAGTAGGCTGGGCCCTACATGCACTCTAAACAATACTCAAACTAAGCCTCACCGCACTCTCTGGATGGGAAAAACCAACGGTATTTATCCCGTATTGTTTCAAATTAATGCTCTATGAAAAAGTCTTTTGTTGAAGCATAAAGAACCACGCTCTTTTTAAAAAAAAAAAAAAAAAGAGAGAGAGCTAGTTTATTGACTACTCTGGCTACATTTTTTTTTTTTTTTTCGCAAGGTGGTATGTAGACCTAGAAATTAAATCGGGTACTAGACAGTCTGAGTATATAAGGAGCATTTGTGAGACAGTTAATGTGAATGAACTCTTAAAACGCTCAATGTACATACAGTACAGTAGTCGACAGTCAGTGAGGTAGCCTTTGGTGCACTACGGGACTCAGGTTGCAGAGGGAGATTGCAGACTCTGTGAAATCAATGCTCTGCTCTCTTCACACAGACAGCGTGGAGCGATAGAGAAAGAAAGGAGAGGATGAAGAGAGGGAGGGAGGGAGTGAGTGAGAGAGAGAGAGAAAAGGAGGGAGGGAGGTAATGCCCTGAGCTAAACTCCAACACTGCAGTCTTCCCGCCTCCTGCTCGGCTTTCCTGGTGTAGTGTAGGGATTGCTTCCCACCCCCGCCGCATCCCCGCCCTCCACAGTCCACCCCTCTGCATTGCTCCCCTTACCCCAACAACACGCAACCCCCCCACCCTTCCCATTGTGATGGTGCGTGGCTGAACGCTGACTCAGCACTAATGCTGTGGCGAGGCAGGATGACTCACTGCTGGAAGTCAACACCACATTCCCTTTGACCCACTTCAGTTGACTCTCAGCCTGCCTGCAGAGCCCTCCCTACCTACCCTCCTCTTCCTCCTCTTCCTCTCTGTGACACAGGAAGGAGGAGAGCAGCCAGCAGCAGCAGGGGTATCAGAACCAGCGGCAGCGGTAGTAGGGGTATCAGAACCAGCGGCAGGGGTAGTAGGGGTATCAGAACCAGCGGCAGCGGTAGTAGGGGTATCAGAACCAGCAGCAGGGGTAGTAGGGGTATCAGAACCAGCAGCAGCTGCTGGGGTGCAGCATTTAACCCCTTAATCCAACCCTGGTGAAACCCCCCCACCCACCCACCTTCCTAAAGTACCCTCTGATTCAGGGCAGTGACCTGCAGTCAGCAACCCCCCGGGTGGGTAAATAGTAAGTAGAGGGAGACGGAGAGTCCCAGCACCTGCACTCTTTTTGAACTTTGTGCCCTGGTGTTGATCGTACCTGGCTTTGTGAACGAGCAATCCTCTCATATCGACCTGAGTTTTGCTTGCTCAGTATTCGTCAGCAAGTTTCACAATGAAGCATTAAACCCCAAAAGGGTTTTGGGGTAGGTTTTGGTGATTTTCGTTCCGCTAAAGATGTTGTTTGGCACAGTGTGAAGTGGATTGCCCTGAAACCCCATTTAGTTGTTTTAAAATCAGCAAAGTGTGAAGCGTTGTCTTGTTCTTCTGCAGGGTTAATATATTTGCAACTTTTTCATTAAGAGATGACACAGCATTGAGAAATTGTTTATTCATAAATATTACTTCTTAAACAATAAATATATGTTAAAGCAGAATTATTGTCAAGCAATGCAGAGATGCAGCAATCAATATATTTTTTTTTGGCGACAGCATTGAACACAATTGCACTAATAATTAAGGACCCGAACTATTCGCTGTACTACAGGAAACTACAGTTCCGTTCACTCAGGTACACAGAAACGTCTTCAAACAGTCCGCATACAAGTGGTGGAAATATTTTATCTTGAAAGTACGGTATCAGGCATTAGTCATAACCGAGTAAAGCGCTTATCAAAGTCTAAAGGCTCATTGTGTGCAAATGGGTCTCCACAGATCTTTCCTCTTTGTATATTGCCCAACAGAACATGTATGGGCTTGCCTGTTGGATGCAAACTAGTAGCTTTTCCACAAGTAATTGCTCTCATGTGGTCTAGAAGTTGCTGTTTTTGAATTAGTGTTTGGAAAGGATGGTCAGAATATGCTCTGTTATTTTGCTGTCAGGGAGAAAGAGAGTGAGAGCAGAAAGAGAAACAAACATGGCGCCTCTTTCTGTGACCCTGTTGCAGTTGGCTTGGCAGGCTCTAGATGCATGGCATGTTGTCGATAGTGGAGGGCATTTTTCAGCTGGTCGGCATCAGCTGCTTTTTGCATTCTGTTACCTTCATCCAACTCAAGAGGGGACAGAGAGAGAGAGAGTCAGACAGAGAGAGAGAGAAAGAGAAAGAGAAAGGAGGTAAGGGGAATGGGAGAATTCAGTGGAACCATGTCAGCTGTTATCTGGGCGGTATTTGTCCAGCGTCTTTGGCAGCTGCTGAGGAACCGTTCAGGAAGGGCGGGGAGGGGTTCTGCCATTAGAGCTCAGAATGGCATTCTAGATTAATAGTGGTGCTGCAGGATTCCAGAACTCTGTAACATTTTTGCTCCCCTGGCATGGTACTCTGTCTCTCTCTCGCTCTCTCTCTCTCTCTCGCTCTCTCTCTCTCTCATACTTTCACTCTCACTACTTCTCTTTCTCTCTCTCTCTCTTTCACATGCACAGTTACTCTCATTCTTTCTGCCCCTTGGCCAGGAATAGCACACATGGCATTGCAAATGCAGTACAGGATCCCTCTGCTCTACTGTTTTACATTCACAGTGAGCTCAAATTGACATATAATTTAATATAGGCCAGAAAGTTACATTCTGTTGCTGCTGTTGGATTGGTTGGATTTTTAAAACAATGCATTGAAATAAATGAGTTTCATACTCTCTTCTTTCTTGTAAATTTTTTTTCCATGGTTGTGTTCTGCTCCAAGCAGAGCTCGAGTTCCTTGCGCGGGTGACAGGGGTGTCACTATGGCGACACAATGTGTCTCCACCACAACTAACCCATTCGGTCATGCCTCCTCCTCCAGAGCGGCTCCTCCCCCTCCCCCCAAAGTCCGCTTGGTTTGGAAAAAGATTTGTGAAGAAATTACATTCTCTGTTTAAGACATAATAAAAATGGTATCCCGGCAACCGACAGGAATAAAAACACATCTCCCTGGACCCAGCAATAACAAAATGATTCAATTACTGCATAAATACAGCTGCGAAGGCCATGTCTTTTTCCCCCTCTCTCCCCATATGCACAAGCTTCCTGGCTGGCCCTGGGTTTTCTCAGGACACTCTATTAGCCTGCGCCCAGCGTCTCGGGGTGGTGCCCAGCCAACGTAACACGTGCCAGGGCCTGATAGAGCGGCAGACCTGCCCGCTGTCTGCTCGCTGCTTGTAGCCTGCGGCCCTCTGTCTGATCAAAGATTCTCAGTCCACCGGCCACAGTGAGGCCATTCATCGCCTCAGTGTTTATCAATTACACTCGTACAGTTAATGTATAAACAGGTCCCGAGTCAAGGCGCGCTTTTGATTTTGATTGTAGGAAAACCAGAACATTCCACTGGAGCGTGTCCAGACCTAATATGGAAAAGGGAGAGAGAGAGGGAGGGAGGGAGGGAGGTGCTCACTGATCCTCTCAGATCCTTTACTGTTTGGCTCTCTCACACACCTCGCTGTTTCGGGGGGGGGGCGGGGCCGCCGGGGCCG
>JAVQKI010092294.1:0-10795 GCA_036025975.1 Nematalosa erebi
GCCAAGTTTAATGCTAATTAGGAATAAATAAAAACCTGTGCAGTTTAATGAATCACTTGTTTAACCTAGCAACAGAACCACACTCTAGTCACTCAAAACAAGAAAGGAAACTGTCAATACAAGTTCAAAAAGTATTACAAAAATCATTCTAAATTATGCAGAAATGCTCAGGTTCTATTCAGACCCATGCTAATTTTGACACTTCTCAACCTCAGGGAGCTCCCTGAATTTCTGTAAAAAGATAACACAAGTCGTAGGAGCCTAATAAAAGAGCTGGAACTCTCTGGGGACTTCTGAACAAAAGATAAAACTCGGCCGTACTTCCCATCTGCTCTAGGACAGGGCAGCAAGCAGAGAGAGAGAGAGAGAGAGAGGGCACAGGGGAGAGGTGGAGGCAAAGGGGAAGGGGGGGGGGGGGGGTGTACCAAGGGGAGAGAGTTCGACACTGAGCACAGAGAGGCAAAGAGGGGACACTCTCCAGGAGAGGAGAAAAGGTTCATCAGGGTTTAACAGGTTCTTTGGTTTGTTTATCCAACACTAACATGTAGGTTACTCCTGTCTGACAGGCTTTTTCTTTCAGCTTTTTTTTTAACTTTCTTTTAAAAAATGAGTCATGATTCTTTAAAAGGACAAGTGCTCATGCAAAACTATTTTTGTAAATAATGTGGTAGATTGAGCTTTTTCATACTGTATCATCTCTTGGTTTGTCATATTTGTTTCTTTGCTGAAATCCAGATTCAGGCTTTTCATAACTATCTGTAAACAACAGTTTGGACTCACAGCTCTGACTCCTCAGCATTACAATAAGCCACAAAATAATGTCAATGTTGAATGTGCTGTTGTTGTTGTTTTTGTTGTTGTCGTTGCTGCTATTGTTCTTGTTGTTGTTGTTAATGCACAAAGATACCCCTTAACTGCTGCTCTCCCATGCATGGCCAGTGAGTGTGTAGATCCTAACTGAGGGTCCATCCCGCAGCTGTGCCTCATATAGCACCTGTCATATAGCGCCTCTTGGAGCTTCAATTAAAAAGAGCCGCTCTAAAATATTAATGGCTGCCACAGTATGTGTGAAGTGCCCGTGCAGAGACACACTGCACACACCTGTGGCTGCACGGAGGAATGGGTTTGTGAGCCTTGTTTCTTTTTGAAAAGATTGTTATCTAAGGAGGCATGGAAAATAATAGAAAATGTCACATGAGCCAGTGAATAAGAGCAATGAATAATGCATGAGCTTCCTATGAACACTGGGGTTTGTTGATGCTCATGATAAATATCGATGTATCCCATATGTCTTATCTTGTTTATCGTGCTAGGTTGTTGTTAAAAGATCATGGGTGTATCTACGAGCCTTTTATAAGCAGCTTCTCAGGTTCCTGCTCTTAAAATGTGTAACCAGCAAAGAGGCTAAGCCCCTGTTGGACTTAAACCAGTCATATTACTGTTTCTAACCGTAACACAAAAATAACCAATCAGAAAAGGACAAGGAAGAGCAGTGCATAGAATACATAAGAATGGGAGAAACATAAATCTAGTTATGCCTTTGCTGCCACCCCCAGACAGATTTCCACTTGTTTGACAGTGTTGTCCATTTGTCTTTCTGCACAACCATGAAAGATTAGTGCTGAGGGCAAGGAAGCCCTCTAGGCTTTGTTCATCTGTTGGCCGCCCTTTTGTGTCCACCAGTGTTCAAAGTGAACGTACATAGACTAACATGAGGCTTCTTGGGTAACCGTCCCATTGAAAACCGCACAATGGCTGGGCCAATTACGTTGACGTTCAGTGCTCTCCGAGCCTCAGTTTTGGCCTTTGTGAGCATGCGTGTGTATGTATACATATAGGAAACACCTCTACTGTATGGGTATTTACTCCTTCCCTCCAGATTAAGTTACGTCCAGCATGCTGCCCCCGACCTGAGGTGTGAAGGGGCTGAAGCTGGGCTCGGCCTGAATGGTGCCATAGGGCCATAAATAAGCAGGTGCATCTGCCTCTGGCAGTTTTCACAGCTCTCGCCTCCCAAAGTGAGATTTCCCTCCATTTTTTTTCAAAAGAGAAGTCAACTGCCTGCCTTGAAGACTGGATTACAGAGAAGAGAGATGGAGATTGATAGGACTTGTCTTGAGGGAAAAATCCTAGAGAGCTGTTCTTTTTCCCTCCAGAACTGTCACAGACAGGTGTATGCTGTCAGTCCACTGTCACATCTGATGGACACTGTTTATAGACAGATAGCTGTAAAAGGACAAGAAATTTCTATTATGAGTTGAACTAGGCATTTCTACACAGAAAAATAAGTGTTTTTTCATGAAAAACTGAAGGAACTCAAGAGCTTATATTTTGATCATTTTATATTATAATAGAGGGTACAAGAAAATAATAATAAATCTTTGTTTTAAATGAAACACTTTTTGTAGTAGTATACTAAAGAGTTTTTGGCATGCAGAACATGCCAAACAAATCTTATAGCCACGTTGGCACTGCAGGACCATGCTAACAGGTGCTAACAGTCAATGTAGTCTGCAGCAGTGTCACGCTGTGAAAGACAGTGGTGTGTTCTTATCTGGAACACAGAGGAGTACAGTGTGCAGTAGATGGCTTGTGGAAATTGATGATCTGCTCTGCTGCATATGGGCATATGCCATGAAAATGTATTTGGAAATGGTACCAAAACTAATAGTTTCATGAAAGGATATTCCACATTGTTTCATAGTGTTGCTTTAAGATAAGAGAAAAAGAGGTTTAGTGCATAAAACTACAGAATATATGCTTTTCCTCCAGATTTTATTTTTCCTACCCAAATCACATTGTCATACATGCAGTGCTGTGCAAAGAAAGGAAATGTAGCAAAGGACAGGAAATTGGATGAGGTTGTGCAAAGCCTCATCTGATTCTGCCATCCATTCATTTTCATAATCCTGCATAAAGCGTCAGTGTTGAGAGCATTGCTCGTCCCACCCACTCACCTGTGAAGCTCTGCATCTATTAAGGACTCTGGCCCATTGTACAGTGGCCACACAGATAATATTTCAGCTGGTCGTCGGGCTCTGGAGAGGGATACTGTATATTGTAGGAGTTTTCTTGTATTTTATTCCGCTCCCTTTCATGCCTGTTGAAAGCCTCCCCTGGTCCTTTTCCCTGGAGACCCCCTACTCTCAGGTATCGTGTGGGTGGAGCAGGGGGGCAGGTAGGAACAGACAAGGATATCGCTTTCAGCTGCGCACACAGACAAACCATGCCCACCCCCCTCCCTTATCCCAACCCACACTCCCCCCTCCCCCACTCCATCCCCACCTTACCTTGCCTCCGCTCCACCCCGTCATCTTGCCTCCAATTCCCAATTAGAGATACACGTCCTGGCCTTCTCTGTTCCTTTCCTAGATGCACTATTCACTGTGCGCCTCCAGCACCACCCCCCCCCCACACACACACACCTCCTGCACCCCTCAACTCCTTACAATGGCGAGTTGTGGAAAGCGATTCAGTAAATCGAAAAGCATCGGGGACAGAGTTGCGAGACAGCGTCCCTAAGTCACATGGGTGATGAAATGCAGGCCCGCGGCCAGATGCATAAACCCCCAGAAGTATTGAATGGCCACAGTGTTGTGCTGTTGCCCCAAACTGGGTCTTCTTAATCGCTGGGCCCATCATCTGTTGAGTTGCATTATGCAAGCTTGACTAGCTTGAGGGGACAGAGGGAGCTTCTATGTTGTCATTTCCAGACAGGGGTGAGTCAAGGAAACCCTTGTGAGTAACTGAGCTGAGTCACACAAGTAGGATTTAATGGCATACCAGGTAACATACTGTTTCTGTTTTTAGGTTATTTTACCAGCTTCATGGTAAAAGATGGTTAAATGGCTCATTAGCGAGTGAATGAAGGCTCTTGCAGCTCCCGCTAACACCTTTTTGCACAATTTCAACACTTGCAGTTTGACAATGGCACCCAATAACATTTGTTATTTGTTATTCATTGGTGAGAATGTATGACATTGTTGAATAAAATCAGCAACAATAGGGGGAGCTTCATAGGTAAAAAATAGAAGACCTGCCTGGTATGCCCTTAGTTGTCTTTGGTTATAAACTTACCTTCAGGCTTCCAGTTTTCGTTTCAGGGGAAAAATTAGCGACATTTCATCAACACTTGTTGTGTGTTTATCCCTCACATATAGAAATACGAGCCGGCAAAAAAACAAACAAACAGTGAAATGGAAAAGAAGACTGTGTCCTCAGCGCCTTAAGGGCATGCTAAGAGTACATGGCCCCCCCCGACTACAGCAGTGTATATCAAAACATTCCAACAGAGCCACTTCCTCATTGCATTATCTTAGCTAGGCCCCATTGGGGATACAAAGAAAAGCGAGTAATTAGTTAACCAGGCAGTAGCTGCACTCTGTAACCAATACTTCCCATTTTCTTCTGGGCTCTGCAGGTTACTTCAATCCCATGTTTCTTTTTTTCTTTTTTTTTTTTTTTTGTAGCCGGCTAAATTAGGCAATGAAGAAGTAACCCAATAGTTGCTCGTCAATTTGATCTGATAAAATGTACAACTTTCCTGGTTTGGTTCTTAATTATTCCATTCCCTTCAGGACGCAAAGATGGAATCTTAAAGTTATTAGTGCAAGCATCCGGGCAGATCTGTCCGCATGTGTAGTGGACCACTTGAAATGTCTTGGATCCCTTTTTTTTTTTTTTTTGTCGTGGGACAATCGTGGGAAAATTTAGCTCAACTCTCCTCCTCCACCTCCTCCTCTCCTCTCCTCTCGTCTCCTTTCCTCTCTTCTCCATCTCTTATCTCCCACTCCTTCCAGATTAGTCCTTACATCTCATGTTTTCACACCATCGGCCCCAATCCACATCCCTCATCTCCTGAGGGGGCCACCGCAGAGATCAGTGCTGCCTCGGCGCACACGTCAATCAATCGGGGAACATTCCCTCTCTCCCTCTCTCCCCCCTCTCTTTTCCCCTCCTTCCCTCCCTCCCCTCCTTTTGCTTTTCCCTGCTTTCTTTCCACACGCTTCTGGATCTCCTCCTGTGACCGTGGTCTTTCTCATTTGATGGCATTAATCTACTGGAGGCTTCATGTTCAGATAATGTATGCCAGACCCTTTGTTGTCTGCTTTAATCAAGGTGAATTACAATTATTTGATAGTTGAATTAAAATGGATGAAATAACACACCACAGTAATCTAGGTTAATCTAGGTTCCCAGATGAAAATTCTAAAAATGTCAGCAGCATGTCCAGCACAACATAAACCAAAGCCACTTAAAGGGACACCAGGCAACATTTTATATTGTTTCTAGGTTAACTTATCTGCTTCATAGTCACTTTGATGGTTAAATGGATCATTACGGGGTGAATGGAGACTCTCTCGACAATCCCTGCTGCTGCTGAGCATAGTTACAAACAGCAGCTGTATGAAACCGTGAGCGGGTGAAAACGAAACTGAAACTGAAACCGAACCGTGTTTATTATCATGTCAGTTAACATAACTCCTCGAACGCTGCTGGTTCCTGTTCTTTGGTTTGCAAACAAATCCACATGGATTGATGAGAATGTACAATGTCGTTGCCTTTTTTTTTTTTAAGTTGTCACCTGTAGGGGGAGCTCCAGAGGTAAAAAAATGGCAGGCTTTAAATATGACACAAATGTTTGCACTACCATCAAATACCATTCAGTCTACCATCAGAAATAATTGTTGTAGCCATTTGTATTTTCACAGTATATAAACTGCTTTCTTAACAAGACTGCACAGTAGTGTATAATAGACTAGATAGTCTATATTAAACAGATAGACTACTGATATAAAATAGATAGAATGAGCCTGACTGTTTTCTTGTGCATAGGTGCATATCCACATAGTCATGCACATTATCAGTGAATGCGAGTGTGTATGTGTATGTATGTGTGTGTGTGTGTGTGTGTGTGTGTGTGTTGCATGAGTGCATGCATGCATGAGTGTCTGTGTTTGTGCACGGTTGTACACATTTTTTACATGAACGTTAGCAGATAGCGCTTCAAATGACGCAAATGTCATCTTTTAGGAATCAAAAGGACATTTCCCATGTCTTGGCTGAGACCTTTCCTAGAAACAAGTGACATTCCGCCACTCCCGTGTCACGAAAATCCATCAGCTATATCAGATGCATCAAAACCTACTGGCACACCTAACAGGCCCACCTGAACCCACCTGCGTATGAATACTGGGAGGTTTAGGAGGCAAAGATAAAGGACTACTGGCCACCGCCATTGATCCGGGTGGGGTCTTTAGGGACAGAACCCCAGGGAGGCAAAGGTGAGGTCCACACACACACACACACACACACACACACACACACAAAGAGGCTTTGATCTTGTCAGCCTGAGCTCCACTAAGAGCTCAAAACAAAAGGCCTTCCTCCTCCTCCTTCCACTGTCCTTTTCAGCTGGGCGTCCTCGTCCTAGCCCAGAGAGGGGCTCTTGCTGTCAAAACTGCTCTGACAACCTTCGTAGGCAGCCCAGGTGAAAACTATACCATGTGACAGTGTGTCAACACCAGGGTCATCGGCCATTGTTGCCCATTCACTTGATGTGCATCTGAATAGGTAAAAGTGACTTCTTAAAAGGGTTGGTCGTATATTATGGCAATTGCATGGCTTTTTCCCTCATAATGGTGTCGGCCCAGTCAAAACGAACAAAACCTTGCTGTGTGCGGTCTTGGCACTGCCCTTGTTTGACTATGTTTTGAACGGTCAGGCAAAATATACTTGAATTTCAACGATTCCCTTGGACTTGGGTTATTTTTATCTGCAGAATCAGCCGTTTGCTTTCAGCTTGAAAAGGGAGCCTGGCACGGCGAGCTCGCCAGCAAGACTCTCTCTCCCCTGTCTCTCCTGAACAGAATCGAGCAACTGAAACGAAATAGCGAAAGGGTTAGGGAGGGGGAAAAAAAAGAAACGAGACGCAAGAAAGAAAAGAAAAGTAGATTACAAAACAAGCAGCGAATTTGCTTTTGTGTCTAAAGTTCAAACTGCCACTGGGTTTGCTCCTTTGGGTGGGTAGGGGTGGACAGGCGGGCGTTTGTGAGAGAGGGAGGAGGGGGGTAAGGCGAGCGGAGAGCTTTGTCCCTGGCACACAGACACTCACTCAGGTCCTCTCTCTCTCCCTGTCTCTCCTGACTTTACCCCCTGTGCCACCGGTGAGTAAGTGTTCACTTTGGGGACGAGCATGTGATGGTAGGGGTTCGGACTGCCAGAGAGACAGGGCAACAAATGGCACAAATAACAAAAGGGGCTGTATCCAGGCCGGGGCCGGCCATTGTCCCGCCGAGGGCCTGCCGCCGAACGTGAGACGCCCGGGTCCCCCCTCCGCCGCAGGAACCTAATAGGAAATCAAAGTTGTGCGGGAGAATAGCCCAGGCGCAGTGTTACCCTCCCATGGGTCCCACTGAAAGAGGAGTGCAGAAAGGCTCTGGCAGTGCCGGGGAAGGTTAATGTAGCGGATAGTCTTTCTGGGCCCTGCCTGCCTGCCTGCCTGCCTGCCTACCTGCCTGCCTGCCTACCTGCACTGTGGCCCCCCGTGCCTCCCTGTGTGTCTCCGTTTGCTGAGGGCCCCATGGGGCCCCTGGTGGCTGGTGGCGGCGGCGACGCGCACGCACACACACACTCTTTTCTGCCCCGTCCTTCTCCTCCTCCGCGGGCTCGGACGTCTGTGTGCGTTTGACATCGCTGGCCCCGGAACGCGCAGAGTGGTGACCTTCGGTAGATGATCTTATGACGTGTTGTGCTCTACTGACCTTGCAGTGAGAGAAAGAAAGAGAATAGGTAACAGAGCCTCTTTCTTGAGTCTGTTATGAGCATGTGTGTGTGTGTGTGTGTGTGTGTGTGTGTGTGTGTGTGTGTGTGTGTACATTAACATGTTAAACTGTGTGTGGGTTTGTGTGCGTGTTTGTGTTTCTTTGCATCTCTGAAGTTTCAGCATGTGTACTTAAGTACATGAAAGCAATTACACAAGCCCTCTCTCTCTCTCTCTTTCTCTCACACTCCCTCACATACACACACACACACACACACACAAACACACACACACACGTACACACCTCCCCATCTGTGTGCCCTCTTCTACGGGTGCGCTGCATGTGTGCTCACTTTAAGAGTTTAACATCCTCTTATGTCAAAGGTCAATGGGCTGACTGAGTGGAACAGGCCAAAGCATCGGGTAAGTAGAGTATTAATCGGCACTAAGGCTGTTGATCCTGCCAGGGCTAAGCAGCTTAGGAGCTGCAGGCAGGGGGAGGAAGAGAGAGCCCTGCAGGGAGAGGCAGGAGACCCAGGGACCAGGGGAGGAGGAGGGGGTGTGGGAGGGAGAGAGGTCCGGCGCAGTAACAACCTCCCCAGCTTCCCCTCACGGCTCTCCCCTTCTAGGCCCTCCCGTTTCTGGGTTACCTGTGCGAGAACAAGAGCTTTTTACTGTTCAGATTCTTGGAAGGTGTTGGATGTCTGCAGTGTCACAACTAACAAAACCATTTGAAAACAAAGTGGCCCGGTGAATGCGCCGGCGCAACCCAATCCCGGGGCCTTTGTGGCGGCGGAAGGGGAAAAAAATGCTTCTACGAATCAAGAGGAGAGACACCATTTAATTCCTCAGATTTTCCCCCTTTTATGTGCGTTCTTCAAAGGTGAACACACGAAAAAAAAAGAGCCATGTTACCTCTCAGGACAGGCGAGATCCCTCTCTTCAAACATACATTCAGATAGAGATTAACGGTATGTAGGATCTACTGTAGATCTTTCCGGCAGGTGAGCTGCTTATTAAAATGCTGGAAGGAGACTCTGGCTAGAGGAGGAGAGGGAGAGAGACAAAACACTTGTGAAAACTTCATGTTTCCATCCATGTTTCCATAGATCCATATTTCAAACAGAAAATGAGAAGAGGAGAGAGAGAAAGGCAGCAAGCAAAACAAAGAAACACAAACAGATGATGAATAAAATAAAAAGTAAAAATGACCTGGAAAACAAATCTAATCTGTGTTAACTGATATTGCCCATTACTATCATATTTTTCTATGCATGAACCACCAGTAATTTCTAGTGAAGTCTTTCGAATTCAGCAAGGCTTTATTGGTAGCAAATGGTATCAGACTGTCAGCATCACAACTTGAGTGCGTAATGAATCAGGACAGAGAGTGCGGGGCGGGCGGCAGCAGTCCGGTCCTGTCACCGAGACGCCGCTGATGGGAAAGACCTGCCCTTTCCTCCATCTGGCCCTGTGAATATGACACGGGACAGACAGCTCACTCCCCTCTGCCTGACTCCATGAAATCCCTGTCAATCAGCCAGTTAATTACCACCCCGGTCCACTCCCTGAATGGCCGTGTCGGGATCTTTGACCCGCCGGGGCTGTCCCTCATTCCGTCTCCGGGGGAGAGGCCATGCCAGTCGAGCACGGCCCATTGGCCACCTGACAGGCCGCGCTTGCTAGCTCCGTGCCCACCTTCTGTGGTGGTTTGACCGACGGTGTTTGCAGTCTCCCCTCTAAGCTGTGCGCTTGGCTGGGGGGTTGCAGTGTTGGAATCAGCATAGAGCAGGCAGGGTCAAGCAAGTGCATGAGGTGTGTGGATATTTGGGTTTCTCTAGGAGTTTGTGCATGTGTTTAATTATGCCTTTGCTTTTTTTAATATGTTTATGGCTTTGCGTTTATGTGAGTGTGTGTGTGGATGTCTGTGGCGGTGTGTCTGTGGGGGCATGTTTGTGCATGTACTTGTATGCAAGTCCAATTTGTATGCAAGTGATTATGTGTTTGTTTGTGGGTCTATATCTGAGAGAGGGAGAGAGAGAGAGAGAGAGTGAGTGTGTGTGTGTGTGTGTGTGTATATGTGTGTGTGCGCGTTCAGGAGCAGGGGAGTGGGGGAGAGTATTCGTCGGCGACAGTGACGGATGGAGACGGAGTGGAGCAGGACCCCCAGGACTTCTACTAATCCAGGGGTTCAACAATGGCCGCCCCCAGCAGGAGGCCTTTCACTGGGCCCGGCTGAGGCAGGGGGCGGAAAATGACACACTGACATATCTCATTAGCTTGTTAAGGCCGTCTCTGCCCTTGTCTCCTTCCCAACTCTCTCCCTCTACCAGTCTGCTCTCTCTCTCTCTCTATCTCTCTCTCTCTCCTCCACTCTCCCTCTCTCTGTCTGTTGCTCTATTCAGTATGTTACATCCCTCTTGCTCCCTCTTTCCCTGACTCCCTTTCTCTCAGTTTCTTACCTCTCTCTCTCTCTCTCTCTCTCTCTCAATGATCCTCCCTCCCTCTCTTTTACTCTCTTTCTCTCTCCCAGTCTCTCTGGCTCCCTCACTCCCACCCAGTTTGCCCCCATATACTTTGTCCTGTCATGACTAGGAATGGCTGTACATGCCATTTATCTCCCTCGCTGCTGCCCTGCCATCGCTTATGACCCTGTGACAATGACAATACGTCATGGCACCGACGTCTTGTGATGAGGAAAGTTTCTCAGGACAGAAAACGCAGTCGGGGAGGTGAAGGGGGTCACACAGACTTATGAGCCATATCAGCGGGGAAGAAACTTTTTTTTTTTTTTTTTTTGGGAAAGAGAGACACAACCACACAAAAAACAACAACTGGACCTGAAGATGCCTGCAGGCAAAACACACTCTTTGCTCTCATTAACAAGTTAGTTAATGCAGGGAGTTAAGTTAATGCAGTTTGTTCTTTCTGTCTGTTTTGTTCCTGCTCCCAACCAGACCTTGATTTTTGGCTGGAAGATTATTTTTGCATTCTAACTATAAAAAATAGTGATAAAGATATACTAACCATTTA
>JAVQKI010092328.1:0-10125 GCA_036025975.1 Nematalosa erebi
AATACTAACACCAAGAATAGAAGCCACACTTATGATCCCAGACTTTCAATAAATAATACATGCCTGAAACATTACCAATTCAAGATGCGCCTACATATAGTACACTATAGGGCCTTCCACACCCACGCCTAAGGACACTGCCTAAGATGCTCTCAGGCAACAGAATGCCTCGAAATTCCACAGTTGCATGTAGCATTAGGACAGAATTTATAAACAACATTTATTCAATATCCGATTATCAAAAAGGAGTAGAAAGAAAAACTGAATGAATAGCATAATATTTGAAAGTTATTCCTTATATGTACCTTATATTAATAAGAAAATGTAAACTTGATTAAGACAAAATTTTCAAAAAACGTACTAAAAAGACAGATTTGCAGACAAGCGTATCATCTATGTTTGTTTTCAGTAAAACAAACCCAGCATCAGCTCTGTATAACAATGAAGATGTATGAGGCTGCAGCTGGGGCCCATCTGACCTTATTGAATGAGGCACATATTGAAGCTCCAGACATCGCCCTCTTGTGCAACAAACATCCATCATATCCAAATGCAGACAGATGCCATGGCATCAGTTCATACACACACACACACACACACACACACACACACACACATTCATTTATTCACTGAGACAGACATGTGTTGATAAAGAAGACATCGATTCATTAGAATTATCTAATAAAATCTTGGTTTACAGACAATAACCAAGTCAAAATGAGTCAGTTGACCATATGGCCATACGAGGGTCATATGACTGTATATTACAGCACATGTTGTTAACACTTTTAGGGTGTAATAACTCAATTACATGTAGTGAATAATTAGCGAAATACATGGATGAGACCATTCAGCATTTTTCTAGGGTATGTCAGGTTTCAAACTGCTGGGCTAAACAACTGTGGACTGCTAACATCACCAATTATCTCCACAAGTGGCTGATTCAACTGTGAAAACATGCCTCTGTGCACAATAAACAATTAATTTTGAGTGTAAACAAAAGTGATGGCTATAGCTCAGGGATAAACAGTGTGTTTATGTCCACAGTTTGAGGGCCTAACTTTCAAGACACATTAGACCCTTCCATCGTAGACGGAAACTAAATAAAAGGCAGCCTGAGAGAGGCCAGAGGTTTTTGGGAAAATCCTCTGATAAAGTGAGGGAAGTTGCCACCCAAGATCAAGTTAATGTTCAGGAAAAGCGGCTCACAATAACAGCACGGTTGAATCACAGTAACTTTATTACCCAGTCATTCAGAAGATACCAAGTCTTTAATCATTTTTTTTTACCAGGAAGATACAGCTCATGGCAACAAAAAAAAAAACCCTCTAACTAGCACAAACAAAAACAACGAGGCATCTTTCAAACAACCGCAATGCCCATAAATACATAATGGTGCTAAGAAGTCCGGAGGGAAAGTCAGATTGTCAGATTGCCAGATAGCCCCATGGAGCGGAAGGAAGACGGTAAATAACAGAAGTGAGATGGTGGGTGGGCCTGTTCCTGAACATTGTGCTGCTTGGCTTCTCCGTTCCTCTGGGCCCACCCTTAGCTACTTAGCCCAGTGTGTGTGTGCATGGTGCGCTGCTCATGGTGCGATACATTTCACTATAAACACAGTATGCATACTCACTCATGCACACACACACACACAGACGAATGTAAACAAACCCTTTTTTCAGCGGTTTTACTGCAGGATATCCTGATTGTAGCTGCCAAAAAAACAAAAAACTACTCAGCGGCCTTTGTAAATGAATTAGCACCTTTGAGTGTGTGTGTGTGTGTGTGTGTGGGACATTTCCAAATGCTATATGACTTAGATATAGCATTAAAATCATATGCCCATTGTAGCAATCATATATGAAGCGATGGCCCTCTCACACTCATTAAAACACACACAAACACACTGCCTCACCTTCCTTTTTCCCGTCCATGCGGTCCACCAAGGGCCGGTAGTCAGTCTTGCCCACCTTCTCGCCAACTTTGTCGTCAAACGTCTCAGCTTCCAGTCCCGCCACAAAGTCCCTCTTCAGCAGAGACTCTGAGCCCACCTGAGGCTTCCCGCCAGTCAGAGCGTCACGCAAGCTCAGGTCCATACTCCTGTGGCAGAAGGACATGGAAGTGGGGTTATACAGTGTGTGTGTGTGTGTTGGGGGGGGGGGGGGGTATGTATTCAATCACACACACACAATTCACAGAAAGAGAAAAAAACCCTGTGTGCTGCTCACACCCTTCAGATCTTACTGGCATCTTAGAGCAAAAATGAAAACGAGACTCTATTTCACTTCTCATTTGACTTAAAAATTCAGATAGCTTGTGTGTGTGTGTGTGTGTGTGTGTGTGTGTGTGTAGTGTGTAAGTGTGAGTGAAACAGAGGTACATTGCAGATATTGGTTCAGGATACACAGAACAGTATACACAGTGACGCAGAGCATTTGCTAATTCAGCATGCAGTGTGCTGTGTTGTTCTTCATTGCTCCTCCTGGTGGCTTCAAGCCATCTTGGCCATTGGAGATGCAACACCAGCGGCCTGGAGCGTGCTGTCTGCAGGGAGCAGTGCCAGATGTTCTCACACTGTTAGCATGCAGCACCCACAACACTGTGTGCCTCTCTCACAAGAGCACAAGCTGAAAATAGTCAACACCCTCTGGGAATTGGATCTGCCAGGGAGGCCTATGTTACTAACTTACTGTAAGTTGCTGGCACGCAGGCTCTTTTAGCCTAAGTTGTTCAGATAGCAAGTGTACATAGAAAGGTGGCAAGAAGGAGAGAGAGAGAGAGAGAGAAAGAGAGGGGTGAGAACATGACCACAGGCCAGATTCAGACCTGGAATAGCAAGGATATCACAAGCTCCTGGGCGGACCCAGGCCAACACAACAAAATGAATCTCACTAGAAAACAAGATACCAGAAAGTAACCTCAAGTTCAAAAGTTAAATACAGTAACTGGGGTATGTTTCCCAAAAGCACAGTTACGCTACGTTAGCAACTTTGTCAGTTGTAATACAGTTTCCCATAGCCAACCAACGTAGTTGCTAACTGGTTATCAGCCACTTGCTAACTGGTTAGCAATTATGCTTTTGGAAAACACACCCCTGACCTCCCTAAGCAAAAAAAAAAACACAGGATAACTTGTAACCAATAGAACTAGCAGCGCGCCACTACCAGATCCCCAACATAAAGCAGTAACTAGCGGCGCCACAGCACCCTCACATCCTCCTTTTTTAGCACTTTGGTTCCTACTCGTCAAACAATGAACACATACAGTAACAGGGTGTCATGTTAGCGCCTGACGGAAGCCCACACTGTCCTATGCAACGGCCTGCTGCTGGAGTAATGAGCTCCAAGGACGCTGCGCTGCTGGTGGATTATGAAAAGAAGCGTGTGCCTTTTGGGGGAGTGATTGGCAGGGGATGGGGGGCAGGACCACACCCTGGCAGAGCACCACAGTGGCAGATGTACACACCTGTGTCTGATGAGAGGCTTTTAACTGGGGCTGCAGGTACTACGGCAGGTGTTACCTGCTCCCCGTGTCCCCATAAAGCACTTAGCCAACTCAACACACTGCAGCTGTTACCACATTCGTCACATATATCACCTCACCATATGAATTATCAGCCTTATTTACATAAGGAGAGCGAGAGAAGCACAGAGAGAGAGAGAGGCAGACAGACAGACAGAAATGGAATAAGTGTATGTCAGGTAGAAACTGTACAGTGGCATCACAGTGCTGATTTTTTGGGTCTTGACAGAATGTTATTGTGACATGATCCTTTGACAGTTATAGCAAGTACAAGTATAGCCATTTAGCCACGGGATGCATCATGTTTTATACTTCCAATACATTACATTTTGTACAAGGGATCTGATCTATTTGTCACAGATTCATTTTTACTTTCTCTCTAATTTACACAGGACAGAGGTTATCCAAACACTTGTGAACTTCAGAAGCAACGCTATCAGGGCAAATATAGTACAGATGAACATAAATATGGTAGGCAGGCAGGTAGATAGATAGATGGATAGATAGATAGAAAGATAGATTGATACTTGAGTCCACGGCATTATTATAAATGGCATTATTATAAAGTCTAGGCTACAATAATATCTCAATGCAACCCCTTATTGTTTTCAATTTCGTCCTCCCAGCTCTCGTCCAGAAACAGTTTTTCACGTCACTGGAGTCCACCATTGTCACCACCCAAGCCAGCCCGCCGCTCACAGCGCAACCCGACTGGGCCATCTTCCAAGCGCTTAGCTGCAAATTGCTGCTGCGTTTGTCCAAGCTGCTGACAGTCAGTTCAATGAGCAGCGATCCACTGTGGTGTTTCTGTGTTTCCCCCTTTGTTTATGCGGAGTGTGTAATCATGGGTATGGGCTACCCCTTCCCCCACCCTCCACCACACAGACACATGTACACATAAACCTCTCTCTCTCACTCTCTCTCTTTCACTCTGCCTCTCACTCTCTGTCTCTTTCATCGTCTCTTTCCCTTCACACACAACACAATCGTTCATTGTATCAACTACACACAAACACAGCATACATATTCAAGTATCTCCATTTATACATGTGCATAATACACACACACACACACACACACACAAACACACACACACACACATGCACATAGAAACACACATACACACAAACATGACACACACAATATAATACACAGAAAGAGTTTACAGAGGGGGGCCGTCTTCATCCTGACACTGTCCATTGGGCTGGGAATGGAGTGCAGTGAGGTTGCTTCCAACGAAGGGAACTCTGTGTGTCATTGTTTGATCAGTGACTACACTACGTACAGTAGGACAGAGCCCAGCTTAACACAATAACACACACTGTATCGCAAACTGCGTTGGTCCAAAGGAGGATAGAAACTGTGCGACACATACACACACACACAGACAAAAGCCCCCATCAAAAACACTCCCTACCAAATCCCAGCCAAACAAGCATGCATTCAGGCAGGATTGTAGCAGTGGGGGACTGTGAACTCAGCCTTAAATCACAAATAACAGGCCATCTTAGACCCCTTGGAGAGCTCCTGACCACACTCTGGAAAAGCGATAGATCAACAGAGAACAAAAAAGAGAGTGAGAGACAGACCGAAAGAGAGAAAGATTGAACAAGGGAGAGAGAG
The DNA here is from genome assembly GCA_036025975.1 of Nematalosa erebi. NCBI lineage: Eukaryota > Metazoa > Chordata > Actinopteri > Clupeiformes > Clupeidae > Nematalosa > Nematalosa erebi. The sequence goes on from JAVQKI010092328.1 coordinate 5,146, forward strand.
AGAGAGAAAGAGATGGAGGAAGAGAGAGGCATTAATATGATTATGCAAGTCCACTCGGGGGCAAAAACACAGGATTAAAAACGCCTCTCGACCCATCCCCTACGACCAGTGCCAATCCCTCCCAGCTTGCTCCTGTTTCCTCTCTCCCCCTCCTCCTCCTCCTCTATGCCTCCCTGCCCTGGCCCTGCTGCTCAGCGCGTGTTTCAGTGGCAGCCAGTGGAGTAACGCGAGATGCTTTCTGATATGGTATAATTCTGCTGATGCCCCTGATTGACGGACGTTAAGAGGGCAGGGACCCAGCTGGTGCAGCAGGGCTGCTGGAGGGATTAGGGGGGAGAGGAGAGCTCTCTCCTCATAGTGCCTCTCCATCACAAAGGCACACACACACACACACACACACACACACACTTTCACATCACAGGGCCATCATCTTCCAAATCTCACTCACACATGCGCACACGCACATGCACACAGACACAAACAAAAACACTACACTGTACTCTACTGTACTGTGATTGAGTGCTGGACAGGGTTAGGGACCTTTGCAACAGCTGGCTGGCCTTAAGTATTGAGATGTATCCAACATTATTTGTTCACAGAAGACACATTATCAAAATGTGATGACCACAATAGCATCAAACAGCTGTAAACAGTACTTTGTTTTAGGAATGCCATCTGTTTTCACTCTCTGATAGCAGTCACCAAAACTATTAAGTGCGACTCTTCTGGGATGAATAATCCTCTACTAAAGCAAAGCCCACCTGAATAAACCAATCAGGAAGCTCCTTGTGAGACCTCGGCTGATTTTGCACGTACACCATACTCTAAAGAGAGGGGGTGGACTCTTACCATGGATGTCTGGAAAAGAGTTAGCAACAAATGTTAAGAAGGGCTTATAGCAGCTTTAAACTGATGCTGATTCACATATGAATGGATGCAGATATGATAACATCACAGACTAGACAGACATCACTTAGGCTTCGGCATCCCATCTTTGGACACACTTTACCTTTAAGGACATCCATATCAAACAATCGGAACTTCCGTCTTGTGAAAAACATTCCAGTGGTAACACTATATGACAAAATTGGTCATCTCTGTTACCAGGCAGGCTCCAAAGCCCTTGGTGCCTTGGACAGACGTGACGGGTCAGCACTTTTCCACTTGATCGCATGACACAAGCAGTTCCTGTCTAAGGCTGACATCAGGTGTTATCTGGTCCTCTCCTGAGACACAAGGGGTGAATCTAGTTGCATCCAGTCCCTGGCCTACCGAGCCACAAACCTTGGCTGTGAGATCAATACACAGACCATTGCTTCATGATATAATGCAGCAGTACTGTAGATGTGTATTCACTATGCAGGTGGAGAGAAGGACATCCAAATCTGCATAGGTTAAAAGGCAAAGCAAATAGACTTGTATTGTGGTGCACTGGAGTGCATGTGCCGACAAAGCCAAGCAAAGTTGCTGTGTAAATGAGCAGAAAAGGACAGTGCTTAGACTGACTAGAGACGGGAGGCCAATGCTTTGAAATATTTGTGAACTTGAGGGGATCCCTTTGTCATCTGCAACTATTTGTGTGGCTGCACAAACTCCCAGTTCCAACGTTCCAGTATGAATTCACATAGGATGTGGGCTGTGAGAACTCAGCCAATGCATTCCTTTGTGAATGAAAAGCTACTGAGCATGCTGGCTTTCTGACTGTCACTCATTGTAATGGGCTTTAAGTCTGTGTCCCACTCTCTTTCAGCTATTCTGAGTAAGCATGAGGCCCCCCAACATATCACAAGTCCCACAGGTTGATTAGATAAAGGCTTGTATGTCGTGATTTAGTGATGTGTTGAGTAAACCCTGCTAGTCAGAGGAAATGTTGGTCGTTTACAATATCCTCCCTCAGATAGGAGAGGCTTTGCCCATCATCTAGACATTATCATCCCGTTAATGAAAATACCCTTTCAATGATTTTACACATTTTCGACTGAACAACAAGCCTGTGAACATTCATTGATGAACATAGAGCACTGGTTCGCTGCAAAAAGGAGAGGGGCAAATGTCGGCCACAATTACATTCAGACACCGTCGCTCTGGAAAAGCCGAAATCGTCTATGACAGGACGCCGGGCATCACAATAGCTCGACAGGCCCCGACCTGACACGCCGACAAAGCACTGGCCAGCCTGCTCTACACCACCGTTTCTATTGCAATAAACATATGATGTCATCGTGGGTTTTGCACAACTTGTGATAAGTGAGTAAAATTAGGTCAAAACGAAGCATTTAGTTTGAATTAAACGTTTTGTTTTTGTTTGGAGCCCATGGCGAACTTGTATTCACTCCAAATTCATAACACAATCTTCAAGGGTGGGTAATTTGGCAGAAAAACGGCTCCCCAATAGACTAGGCTACAGCCTAATTATTTTAATAAACCTGAATATACTGTACCAACATTTCAGACCCTTCATGTCTACATGCATCGAACAAAAAAATCTGCATACCGATGAGCACTCCACCCCGGTATTTTCTGATATAAGCCTATACCACAACAGAGTGCCAACGTCCTTTAACTTCAAACACGTGTCACAAGTTTATATGGCGCAAAGTTAACCAGTCTTAATACCCTCAAGCTTTAGGCCATGAGTCTAGAGTACACAAAAGATGGTATGGCTACCCCATTTGGCAGCACAGCACAATTCGGGGAGCAGCTATCACCTAGTGCAAACGGAGAAAATGCCGTCAAATTGCGTACAGGCTAATTAAATACAGTCTTCCTGAATAAAGCAACAGCCAAGGCTATCAACTGGCATATAGATCAGTGTGATATGCATTGGTCTTTGAGTAGGCTAAGCTATAAAATTTCCATATTTAAACATATTTCTTAATATAGATATTGTACGGTGGCCATATATAGGCTATACAGTTGTCATTGAATAGACATGGTAGTCTACAATGATTATATTACAATGATAATAATGTCAGATGGGCTCGCATGCTCTCAGAGTGCTGCGGTGGACACCTGTCCACAGCCAGAGCATCTCCGCTGAACTGCGGCACCGCGGCAACAAAGGAAAAATAGCTGCATTGCATAACCAGTACAGAGGGTTGAATTAAACGAAATCATATATCCCCTATGTCATCCTGAAGTAATGATATAGTGAAGCAAGAGCAGGCTCGACAACAAATAACTGCGAATGTCACCAAGGGACTGCGACTGCACCCTGCATCGACGCTCTGTGCCTCAAACAAACACTCCCTCATCAATAATTTGAATTCATCACAGGATGTCATTCAGTCAAAGAAATATGTAGCATTTGTCGATTTAAGCTGAAGACAACTGATAATTATAGACTTCAGTTTTAAAGACACACTCACCCGTTGCTGTTTTACAAATCAGTTATCTGTCGTGGATGTCGTTGTAAAGAATCAGAACCGCCCTCTCGTACAGTGCGCCTGAATGACTGCAGAGCAACATCCCGCCTGTTCGAGGAAGCAACCAATCAGGATTTTAAAATACTACTGACTTTTCTGCTATCCAATCATGTCTGTTGACTATGATTTCTGAGGAAGGCAGCCTTCTCTCGGATTAAAATTTGAGCGTCGCTACCAAATGGATGGTGCCCTCCTAGTTATGGAAGGACAGATCATTTGCTCAATGAGCGTGTTTTCCAACAGTTGAGAGACAATAGCTACACCCAATCGACCCGAGAGAACAGTTTGTTCTGCTAAACTCCAGTGAAGAATGACATAACATCCACAGAAACCAGCATCAAACATCACACAAGTTAGTGTGGAATAATATAGGAGCTGCAGGGGCGTGGTGGCCTGCATTCAGTCCTTTAATGAGTGCGTTTTGAAGCCTATGCAATTTAATTACAACACAATGACAGTGTGTCATATTTACGATGACAGTTATCATGCTAACTTATGACACAATGGAAAAACTTTACCTGGGTATTATTGATAAGAGATGAGTCTGTTTAGAAAGTCAGCAGACTCTGAAATTAAAATTAAAGCAATTAGCAATTACCCCACCTCACCACAAGCTATGCTGTTTGCCAAAGGGATGATATTAGCATAAATCAAATATTTTATCATCAGTAGTTAATGTGTAACAAGGCAATGACTGTGTTGTTGATTTTAGTAGCCTATAGGATATGAATAGAACGGATGTGCTGAGCATAATGGTCATATTACTGTTACAAAGGCAATGGCAGAGCAGGGGGTTATTTCCACCTCATAAGGGTAAGCCACAGTCCAACTCTCCCAGGGATCTTGATGGGATTGCCTCACCTTAGTCAAACTGTCACATGATCTGTAGTGTCAGCATACGTCCACAAAAAATCATGCACTCCATAAGCGATTTTAAATAAAGGATTTTCTCAGCCTGCTTATGCTATCACTGCTTTTAAAAGTAACACTCTGAATAGGACCAGTTTTCATAATATGTCTAAGAAATGAATGCATTTGCTGACACACTGCTAGTCTTGGGAGTTGTAGTCTTTTAGGGACAACATGACTTTGGACCTGAGGATTATGGTGTAATGCTGATTTAACCTTGGGCATAAGGCCTAATCCACAACAACATGAAAAAAAAAAAAAAAAAACACTTCGTGTCATGTAGTCATGAGCATTGCCAAGTGCTGCAAGTAGGCTATTACAGGATGGGTCCTTTACTTTTTGGTGAAAGATGAGCCAGTGGAGACATGCTATTCTTCAGGGTGAGTGCAGGCGGTATGTTGTGGCTTATGCACCGATTAAAGGATTACCGGTCTCATTTGATTTGGTGCATATTATCTCTGACAGATCAACCTAGCAGGGACGCACTACTGGGAAACTACACGTAAGTGGCTGGAAGTCTTGGACTTCTCCATATGTCCTATCCCTCATTAAGAGCTCAAATCATGCTGTGTTTCCTGTTTACATAAGGTTAATTGTATGTTACTTATCTGGCAGTTGAAGCATTATGAGTTTATATAATTCTAAT
>JAVQKI010092557.1:0-11752 GCA_036025975.1 Nematalosa erebi
CTACACATTTAGAAGGGAAAGAAGAAATTGGCTTCAGCATAAAAGAATAGTTGATTTCAGCATTAAGGGCAAAGAAAGGAAAACTTCTAGCTCTGTTGACTATGTATATTAAGCTAGTAAAGATAGTCAGATTGAAAAAAAAATAGAACTACATAAAGTAACTCACTTGCTAGGACACCATATGGAAGTGTTATCGGCTGGACCTTTTGCGGCTGGAGGCAGGAGGTTTTGATGTGTGGACAGAAGTTACTTGGGGGTGGCTCAAGGTACTGGAGAGGGCAGAGTTTGGCTGTGGTGAGTAGCTCACCAGAGGCCGAGATGCAGGAAGAGGTGAGGTCTTAGGATGTGGGGAAACGTCCCCAGACCAACGATTAGCTGCATGAGCAGCTAGAATAGCCTGCAAGATGGACAGATTAGATGTAGCAGATTAACAGGATCTGTCAGGCATGTGGGAGATGTTGATTTAATATTCCATTGCACAATTCTATTCACATATTTTACTATACAGGAACTTAAGAGTAGAGGACAAAAAAAACTCATCTTACTTGGTTTTGTTATAAATACAGCAAACATCTCACGTGGCTTTATAATGTGAAATGGAATGTTTTCTTCCCTGGCCCATGAGGAACTTCTCTACCAAATTTATGTTGTTTATGTAACCCTACACACAAACATTCTTGCCCCAACCCATACTAAACACCCCATTTCAGTACAACGGCTTAATTAAATCAAATGCTTCATTGGCTTCCTGCAGAAGCTGACTGGGATGACTTCACAAACAGTTCTCGCAACTCTACCCACTTCAGTCGAGGCAGCATAATAGCTTCCAGACATTTCAGGTCACAAGATAAAAATATCAAATTCATCCATTAAAACAGACAGAGAGATATGTCATGCCTTACCAGAACAGTTGTACATATTTTCTAATCTGACTGCATTCCACACATTTTATACTTGTTTTTACAAGATTTTTAGCAACGGTTTGGTTCTGCTCAACACACCTCGCATTTTAATGATTACTGTTAATCATTTCCTTTGGATAAGGCAGTGCTCAAGTACACATTTGTTTAACTTTGAATGGATTTGCTTTTCTCTCTACACTCACTGCATTGTGTATAACAGACTTAACAAAGTCAACATGTCTCTCAAAGTTACGTTTTTGATTGCATCAAATGACTGATTTTCTTAGAGTGTATGAACACATGCCTGAAAGACTAATTGAGGGACAGATTGTGTGTGTGTGTCTGAGTGAGTATTGCATAACTATGTCTCTTGATGAAAGAGTGGCCCGAGAGGTTGGAGGGTCAGGGGCTGAGCAGTCTTTGAACAGAGCCAGGAAAAGTGCACCTTCCTTTTGCTGCCAAGTGGCCATAAGCCAGTCTTGGAGCCACAGAGTCTGCACCCACTTACTGGAACATAATGCAGAACAACCAGGGCAACACACACACACACCACACAAACCCTCTCCTTTTTCTCACTGTTATTTTTTTAGACAGACAGACACACACACACACACACACACACAAGCACAAGCACGAATACAAACAAACCATTTTCCACCTGGCAACCTACTGCTGATAAGATACAGCACATTACTGAATATTCCCAAGGAATTGTTTAAAGGCAAGATAAGCCAGTGCTTCTCAAACTAGGGGTCAGGATCCCCAAAGGGATAGAAAAACTATGGAAAGGGTCATGAAATTGATTTTGTGATTGTGTGTAGGGTTTTTTTTTCTGACTAAAAGATTTTAAAACTGCGATATTCAGTGCACAGCCTTTACACTAGGCAGCATTTTTTTTTCAACAAAGCAGTTATACACTGGATGAATACAGACCACTGGTGTAAGTGATGCTGGATGACATTTGTGTGTATATTTTGTTTAGTGCAAAGACACTTTAGCACATAGCAGCTTGCATTATGTCTGAGCTTACGACCAAACAAAACACACCAGGTGGCCCTTTCACGGGCCCTTTCCTTCAGTCATCCCTGTGAGACGCTACCTAAGATCACTAAATATTCCAGTAATGCTCCTTATCCACCCTCTCTGACGCTACACACTGTTTTGTTGTTGCTCTTGGTTCCGTTGTTGTTTTGGGTTCTGTTGATGCTCTGTTGCTCTGTTTTTTTTCTTTTTCTTTTTTTTTTTTAAACTGACCAGAAAGAGAATGGAGAGCTAACAGTTTGTGAGAAAATATTTGCTGCAAGACAAAAAAAAAGGATTACATTGCTCCACATTGCCTGCCCTAACTTTAACAAACAGGTTACTTGGGTCTCTTAGCTACTGTTGGCATAAAAAGCCCTTCTGCTACAGCACCATAACTCTGACCTGCTGCTGACCAGAAAATTGCCCTTCAAGTTCATGTTACACATTTGTCCCATAAAAACACTTAGGAATGTCCCTGGGTCTTATGTTTGTTGCATTTTGTTCACAGGGGAAAAAAGAAAACTGATAATGACATGATCAATGTGTTCCTATACAATATCTTCACTCTCACAGTATATCACAAAAGTAAGTAAACCCCTCACATTTTTGCAAATATTCTGTCATATCTTTAATGACAGAATATTTGCAAAAATGTAAGGGGTGTACTCACTTTTAAGATATACTGTATATTGTTATGTTGTATTACAGAGGGAATCACCTGGTGTCGACTGCGGCTCTGACACAGCAACTGACTGGACTTTTGCTTCTGTTGTTGCAACTGCTGAATGGCAAAATGAAGCTGGTAGCTACCGGAAGAAGACTGGGAGCTGTCTTGAGGCTGCATGCTTCTTAGTTGGGTGCCCCATTTGGTCGTGTATTCCTGTGCGGCCTTATGACTGCAGAATTAAGTTCATAACATATCGCCCACTGAGATAAATAGTTCTATTTCGTTCCTTTTGACCGCCAGAGGCGGTGCTTTAAGCACTGCCTCTGGCGGTCATCCGGAACTCATAGAACCGTGGTTACATACGTAACCCTTGTTTTATTAGTCAATTTAAGTATAACACTTTTTGGAGTGTCTTAAGTTAACACTACAGTATGAGTATGGCTTGTGGAAAAAAAACAAAAACACACATTCATTAGTATAAGGTTAACTAAGTATACCTGAAGTGCCATTTTTGGCAAACAAAACCAACAAAATTACTACTCAAATAATAAAAAGAACTGTGACTTTCGGATATAGCGATGAGGACCAGTTTGTGCGCTTACCTTGAAGAACTGTAAAAGCTACTGTCTGAGTACAGACTTTTCGGCCAATTCTGGAGACTTTGGCTGAGGTGGAAACTATTTTTTCTAAGAGCCCCACTGGCAAGATTTAGGCTGGTCAACTGCAAGAGAAGTTACAAATTTCAAAATGATTACATATTTAAAAGGTGTTTTTTTTTTTTTTACCTTTTCCATAAAGTAGTGAACTGAAGCCTGAATCAGAATTGTCCTCTGCCAAAACTTTAACCAACACATGGTCATACACAAGGTCTTCTACGTGGTGTTAGTGTCATAATATTGCTCATGTTAGCTTAGCTTTTATCCAAAGTAACTTCCAAGAGAGAGATGAGAGCTGGATACTGGGCCTGGATCAGATCAAAATGCATTCTGTCATCCACAGCGCATCGGGATATTTACCTTTACAAGATAAGCAAGCTGACGAGTTACAGAGCTACATTAGCATACCATGATTAGCCGTTGCCAAACTGAGCTCATATTGGCCCTAGTATCATACTGTGTTCAGGGGTTTCTGGGAAGTTTCTGATGTTTTGACGGTCTAGACCAATCAAGAGTTACGTAGCCCCTCTGACATAGGAAACTCTCCCCTTCCCAGTATCCTGTGAATGCATCATTAGGTTAGCCTTGGCCTTGGCCAAGATCCATCTTCAGCATCTTCAACACTCTACAGTTATAGAACGTCAGCGCATCACTATTCACACATAAAAATATTGGCGACCTTGGCTAGATCCCTCTAATGATAGAAGTGGACATTGTGTGGTAGTGTGACATACTGTATATGGTCAATAATGTCACCATCTGAATCCTTAACTTCAAAAGAGCCACTCACGTTTTGTGTCATCATAGTGATGTGGCTGGTTGTTGAGTGGTGCTGTGCTGCCTGCCTCGCCACCAGATTTTGCAAAGCTGATGTGATGGCTTGCTGATAATGCGGAGACGACAGCGAATCCAGATCTTTTAGTAATCCACCTGAGCCCGGGACGGACTTTTTCGCACTGGTCTTTGATCTGTCTGACAATTTTTCTGAAGGAGAAACGAAAGAAAAAACACATCTTGTTCATGAATGGAACTGGGTTTCCCTGCCCTCATTAGTTAGCAGTAGCCGTCATGTCACTATTCAGCCCTCGTATCAAATTTACTCACTCCTCCTAACAACTACACACAGTAATTTCGAGCTGCAAGGATATAGGTGTTTTGCTGGATGACAAATTCATCAACTCTCTTTTCTGTGACATAAATCTCCCTTCGCAATAAGATCCACACACTTGTCTTACAAGCAAGAGGAAATGCTGAGAAACCCAAGATGATTACCTGAAACTGTGGAGCTGGAGTAAGAGGTAATCTTATGGTACAAGGGTAAAGTGCTGGGGATGGACATTGACAATGGTGTCATAGCGGGGTCAACAGTGGCAGCAGGCTTCACTGCCTGCAGTGAACCAGTGGAACCATGTGTTGACACTGGGCTGGAGCACATTGCCTGTGTAGTTTCACTGTTGAGCATGGAAGAATCAGCGTTATAATGGCCATTTTCAGCATGATTGATGGAATGTGGGAGAGGTTTGGAAAAGGTTTTGATTGGTTGAGAGTGAGAATGAGGGTCACTTTGGGCCTGAGGTAGAGAACAAAGATGGGAGTTCATTTCATCACAGTTTAAGGCTGAAATGGAGGACACTAAGATTTTGTGTGGAGCATTGCTGGCTGGTAAAACATCAGATTCACTAACTTCCACAGTTCTTGTGTGTGATTTAGCAGTTCTGAAATCTCCACATCTGGTTGATAAATGTTCCACATTTTTCATTTCACTTGTTGGCATAGCAGTTCGCATTTCACTGTTGGTGAAATTCTGAGGCTGAACCTGAATTATATTAATATCCCTTTGAAGGCCACTGTTTCTCCGAGGAATTCCATTATCAAAGACATTTTCCCTTTGAGTTGCATCCGTTTGGACATCTCCATTTTGGACTTCATCAACAGCAGAAGGCATCATGGACCCTTGACAGCAGAAGGAAATGATGGGAGTAGTTGAGAATAGTTGTCCAAAAGGCACCAGTACCACATTATAATACAAAGCAATTCCGACACCTTATCAAATTTTGTCACTAAAAAAGAATAATGCAAAATAGCTCCCTAGAGCTAGAGGCATTTCTATCATAATTTACTCCCAGCTTCTCTGCAAACTTCTACTGAAACTCAGACGAGATTATTATGGTTCATTCTACTCTCTGCAAACTGGGCTGTATATCTTATTCTCATATTTACTCATGACCGAAGGTAATCAACCATTCGTTGCCGTTGACGAGGCGGTGGGGAACAAGTTGGACATGACCTTGAAAAAGCTTGAGAACCACTTTTATGTTTTTATGTGTATGTTTTTTTTAACACCTCCTATTTGAACATATCACGATATCTTTAATTACTCACAATTTGCAGGCTTAACTCTCTCTGGTTCTCCTGAGCCAGGACAAGAGGTTCCATTTTGTTCTGGTTTAGAGTTGTGGCTTTTGGTTCCCAAAAACACATTGGCTGATTTGTTTTTCTGGGTGTAGAAGGTCAACACTTCCTCCAAGTCACTTTCACTAGAACAGAGTAAAGTGAAAATGGATAACAAAAACTGTATCTCTGGTGTTACAGTTAACTCTTCTAAAATGAAAAGGTTTAAATATGTTTGATTAATCACAAACAACAGATGTGGTGTAACGCAGAACACCAACCAGGCCTTCCCAATGAAGTCCGCGAATATACTTGGATTTATGCTGCGTTCTTCATCGTTGATCTTCTCTAAGCCCAGCTTATGAACCATATGTTGTGTCTCCTTTGGTCATTGACATGAATAAGAGGTATGAAATAAATGTTGAGAATCTCCTGGATATTTTCTATTTTTTCAGCGCAAGATTGAGATTAAGCTAATTCATCAAAATATTACAATTTTTAAGCACTTTTTATTCACTTTATCTATACTAAGGGCGCCATGGCAATTGAGGGGCTTAATTACATTAATATTAAAAAATGATTACAATTATGCAGTAAGGTGTTAAAAGCCAAGCCTAAAATGCATTTGAATAGAAAACTAGGAGACACAGTGCCTTGTTGTAGCAGCGTATGAACTCCCCCAGCTGGTGTGAGAGGATCCGACAGCGGTCCTGCAGAGGTAACTGGGTACTGGGTAGATCCATCTTCATGTCTTCCTGAAGATTGCTAGCAGCTCGTTTCAAAAAGCGGATGATTAGTTCCTACAAATAGAACAAAGGGTTCGTCATGCAGGTAAACATATGCATTAGTAAGAATGTTACCAATGACCTTCAGCCTGACTTCACCTACAAGTTCCAACAGGGACATCTTATACACTACCATTTTGGCTTGGGCAATACACATGTTGCTGTTAACACTGAGTTTTTGCCAGTAAAATAGGCATATTCCCGTACTGGTAACTAACCAGTCTGGGTTTTTTTTTTTCTTTTTGTGTGTTCAACTTCTGATTATCGTTACCGCCCAATAATATCATGACGAAAATCAAGTGTGGTATCAAGGGTAGTATTATCATTTACTGGGGGACTTAGCGTTTAATTACAAAAAAAATGTATGTGTTTCTTGACTTGGCTGTGAATCCCCAGTGAAGCATCCACGTAGGAAGTTCCAACACAATGTGGAAGGAGGAAAAAAGGATTCAAACGGGTTAGGCAGAAAAATGGATATCAACTGTTTATTTGTCTTGAAGCATAAAATATTTACTAAAATATAGTATGAAGCTACGTAATGAACATAGCACCCACCCAATGGATATCTGGGCAACAGAACACATGTTCTTTTGTCATTACACCAAAATGGTTATGTCCTCAAATTTGGTTGCCATTTCTAACCAAAACTTTCATGAACTAAAAGTCCTTCAGATTAAAAGACACTGGTAAGGGAAAATATGATTCAGTATACAATGGCTTTACATAAAGATAAAATTAACTGAATATTCAAAATGAATTAATAATGGAACTTTGTTTACCATTTGATCATTGTCCTTCTCAGGCCAAGGTGATACACAGTTCATTTTGCTCTCAACCAACAGTCTTTTCTGCACGCGCTGAAGATAGCAAGAAAAGGCCATCCGAGCCTGCACCTTACTGTAGCAACAGCAGAGTGAGAGACAGACAAGGCCAAAAGGTGATCAAGAAAATGGACATAATAATAATAATAATAATAATAATAATAATAATGTCAAAGAATCAAATGAATCTCCCTGAGCCGCCTGTAGCCAATATCTGACCTGAGATGCCTGCCTTGCTGAAGGACATAAAGCAGATTCAAATGTGGTTTGCTTGAGGCAGTTGAGGCATCTCCTGATAAATGTGCACCACGGGCAAGGGCCCTTTGCTCATCCTGGGATTTCTGGCAATGTGGAGCAGAGGCCCTTGTCTTCTCATCATCCTTCACAGACGGCAGATCTTCGGCCTCCTCACCCTCCTCATCTCCACTGCTCACAACGGAGTTATCCCTGCATCTCCTGGCTGCAGTTAAAAGTGGCAGGACACAGACATCAGGCAAGTTGGAACAGATTTTGAACAGGCCATAAGAGGAAAAGCAGGCTGGAGTCTACCAACAGGTAAACAGACATACAAGCAGTTTACCATCAGGCGCAGTCTAGTTGCTATTTTCAAGTATCAGAATTAACAAAATCAGTTCGATAGACAGTTACTTTATTGATCCCAAGGGAAATGAAAGAACCCAGCAGCTTACACTGGGACCACTGTTGTAACCCCAAAACAAAGCTGGAATTACCTTCTGAAAGTTTTAACTATATCTTCTGCCATGCTTGATTTAATTTCTCTGCTATATAATCTTTAGCTATATAACTGTTTACAAACTTTGTCGTGAAATGTCAAGGCAATAATGGTCTGAACAAACTTTTGCAAATAATGATGGAACACAACACAGCCACGAATGAAACTAACCAGCTCCTCTTCGTCTGCCGGTGCTTCTCTTGGCTGTGTGTCTCCTTAGGTTCCGGGATTCAAGGCTAAGCAGTTTCCTCTCGTATTGCAGAACATGATCTGACTGGCGGCCATCACCATCCAGTGCAGCATCTGCACTAACTCTGCTACTGAAAAACACATGACACAGATCATGGCCACTGTACATGACTTATAAAAAGGAATCTGATTATTTTTGACTGTAAAAGAAATTGTGTGTGGGGGTGTGTATGTGTGTCTAAATGAGTGCTTCTGTATGCAGTGTAACACTAACCGTGTTCTAGAGGCCATGGCTGATTTCCTGTACCTAAAATGCAGAAGGAAATAAAAAGTGACACCCTTGCAGTAACGGTCAAATGGAACAACAAATTCTTCACACCGGACAATTCTTACCACTGTAGAATTTTTTAACTGAGAAACATCCAAAAGGACTGCTCATTTAAAGGAGCAGTATGTAAGTTTGTGGCCAAAACTGGTGGTTTGAAATACTGCAGAGCATAGTATCCCCTCCCCCTCTTCCCAGACAAGAGTTTGCCAGCTAGGTTGCCGAAATCAGATAGGTGGAGGGTGGAGCAACAGGCCAAAACACATAATATACACATAACGACAACATCAACAGAAGTTGAGGGCTGTAACTTCACTTTTGTAATGGGAATTTTCAGGCTTAATTACTGTTGTCAGTGATAAAAGTATTTGAAATGATCATGATTCCCTAATGTCTGGTAATGTATCAGGGCCATTTTATGATTGATTTACATTTATTTCTTACATACAGTTCCTTTAAGGTGCTGCTGAGCAAAAACCTGATAGAAAGGACCAGCTCTTATTGCGAGCTGTTCCAAGGTTTTCTCCTCTTCGTTTTAAATATTCCCATACTCCATCTACTAGGCATGAGTAGGATCTCACCTTCCAGGGAACAACTTGTCGGCCAGCATGGAGTTCATATTTGTCTTGTACTCCAGATAACCGCTAAAAATGAGTAGACACAAAGGTATACAGATATAGGTATACATTTGTGTAAGACTGATGCATATAGACAATATACAGATTAGTTTGCCTTACCTGTAGAGATCCCAAGTGTCTGAGGTTGGAAAAATACGTATAAATCCACCTCTCCTTTCATATTCTTCCTGTATTCTCCTCAGTACCTTTGCCTGTCCAAAAACAAATGAAAGAACTTAAGGCACTACCAAAGATTTAAGAGCGGAGCGCTCTAGAATCTTTGGGCACTACTCTCAAAGTCTACTGTCATAAATACAGGAAAGCTATCAGAAGTGGTCACAGATCAGCAAAGCACAACTGCATACTTCTTCAGATGTTAGGCTGAGCGTGCCGTCTCCAAGACTTTCCTTCTTGCTCCCTCCTTTCTCTGAGCTGCTGGCAGAATACGGCCTCTGTCGTTGGAAACGACATGGAAGCATACGCAGATGCACACAGACACACACACACACACACACAAACAAATTGTTACTTAGACAATTTCACCACCTGAATAGCTCTTGTACCATTACTACTCTGAACTGCTCATATTTTGCTTTATATGCACTTGGGATGAGGCACATCTTGATCTATTTTTTGGAAGGTAATTTACTTGTCAAAGGATTTTACAAGGTCTGTTGGAAAGAGAATGTTCCAGGATTTGTGTTGGTGATATTGTTATTCGTCTTGGTTTGGGTGAAGGCAGTTGGATAAATATTAGTGGTATGTATGCTGTCACATCTATCGCAAATCTGAATAACAAATAAAAGCTCTATTGTCAAACACACTCTGACAGACATGAGCACAATGAAATCTTCTGGGGTCTCTGTCGCTATCAAAGATCAGGTCAAACTGCTCTGGGTCGGTTTCCTGAAGCTTTCTTAATACAAACTAGTTCTTAAAGTATACGTTAAGGTATAACTCAAGAACTGCTTAAGCACTTTACACATGACTACCGTTGGAAAGCTTTGCTTGTGCTTGCCGTGACACTTGATCCAAAATGTCTGCAAGAGCCTGTAACATAAAAGAAATAGCCTACCAGTCTGCTTATGCTAAAAACACTGCAGCAATGCTAGCAATGTCAGCGCCACCAGGGTCAAAGTTCACCAAATTTGAACTCTGAGCGTCGTTGTTTAAAACGCTGGCGCTGGACATAACCTGACGCTGAGACCAAAATTAAGCCGTTAAAGCCTCTCCATGGAAAAACACTTGGTCACACTTGGTCACTTGGTCAATGCTTGGTCAATGCTGAGACCAAAATTAAGCCGTTAAAGCCTCTCCATGGAAAAACACTTGGTCAATGCGCGTCGGACACATATGGTGGTGGTCATGTGTAACCACCTCTAACGTTAAAAGGGCTTCGGGAAACCGGACCCTGGTTTTACATTGGCTAGCTGTTTCTGGTTCCAGAGTGTTTACACTAAATGGAGTGTGTGAGTGTCTCCAGGTAGTGCTTACTTGAGACCTCTGGGTCTGGCACTTCAGACTTGACTCTTGTCCTGTTCGATCAAGTCTTGGCTGTCGCATCAAAGGGTCTTGACACACAACTCCTGATGAGTAAAAGCATGAGAACAAGAGACCCGTCATCTATTGCAGACAAAATGTCAATCGTGTGGAAGAAGTGCAAACTAAAGAAATAATGATCTTACCAATGATCGAAAACATGTCAGAAATCATACTGGCCTTGATCTTCAAATCTAGAGGAGTATCACTAGAATACAAGAAACAAATCCATTACATTAGGCTACCTCCTACTACTATAAAATGCAGTTAGATAGAGTATATGAATTAGATAGCCAGAGATGGGGAATCTATAAGAAGCTCCTTATTAAACCTAGTGGCGGTGGTGGTAGAAGCATGTTGATTTAGGGCCGCTTTGCTGCCTCTAGAACTAGACAGCAGTCGAAAAGCCAGGAGTACTGGTTTACTTCCACCGCTGCCGAAATAGCGAGGCGGCAGCTAACACTAACTGAAATGGGCAGAGAAAATCACTTTCAATTTCATTGCTCCATTCAGTTGGCCTTAGCAGTTGCTTCGCTATTCTCTCTCATTCTTTTTCCTACTGACAGAACTAGGACCTTGAACAACAGAGTCCATGGATGCCATGGAACATTGCTTCAAATGTAGATGGAACCTTGGAGCAATAGGCGCTGCCTTGCAATTTCAACAATGTTAAAGGATATCACAGAGGAATTATACTGTACTACATCATATGGATTACTTGAGAAAGATGTGTATTAAAAGTGGTATAATAGCCAATGATTCAACATATAAGCACTTTAATTTCATTGCATTTCTTACATAAGCATATGCATGTGTCAACAGACTTCCTTGTATCCTTGTATATATGCACAATACATCTTACACAAATCAGTCACTCACCATGCTAGAGAAGGAGAAAGGTTAACTTCCAGCAGCCAAGGTTTTAGGTTGGAATCGATGAGCACATCAAAACCATAGAGCTCTGCAGATAAAACACATTAGCACAAAAATGTAAACATGATGACTAGAGGTGTGTTTATAAGCACCCACTTTTGCTGTGGTTTGGCTTCATGTGAATGAAATATAAACACACACTTAAAATGAAAGAAAAACTTTCACATTACA
>JAVQKI010092694.1:0-10111 GCA_036025975.1 Nematalosa erebi
GGGTAGGGGGTATATCCTTCCCAGTCCACCCTCCATGCTAACATCCTGTTATTGGAATATGTTTTTAGCCCCCCGCTGGCTACCCAAAAACACACACACACACACACACACACACACACGCACACACACACACACACATATACACACACACATATATACACACTGACATGTCACAGCGTCTTATACTGTTTTGTTGAGATTTATTTGACCTTCAGGTGCCCTTCCTTTACCCTTTTTTCCCCGTGCAAACACACACATCCTCCTGTCACACACTCACATGTTAACACAGGTCTCTTTCTCTCCCGTGACCTTGACACGACTGTCTGTCTCTCCCGATAGGGCTCGTTTCCTAGGAAACACGGGGAGTGCGTGACAAGCTGTGAGTTCCTGCGCTCGGTGATGGCGGAGAAGCAGGGCGAGTGTCCTCCGCCCGAGCGGGCCAGTGGCTTCGCCGCCGCCTGCGTGGAGAGCTGCGAGGAGGACGGCGAGTGCTCCGCCCACAAGAAGTGCTGCTCCAACGGCTGCGGACACACCTGCCAGCAGCCCAAGAACCTCTACAGGGGTGAGGGGACACACACACACACACACACACACAAACACTCACACTCACACACACTCCTCTGTCATTAGAGCATACTCACAGCCAAAGTTATAGCAAACTATAATAAAGCCAGGCCATCCATAGCTTCACTCTGCAGACAGATCGACTGCTAGATCCCCTAGAAATGTATATACTGTTTGTCTTTCTTTCTTAACATTTACAATTTTTGTCAGTTTTTGGATTCTTCTTCTCACCTGTCAGTTGAGTGTGGATGCTATGGTAATGAGCTGAAAGTCATAGTGGTGCTCCAGGTTAGCGGTAGATGCTGTCTGGCCCTCTGGGAGTTGTAGTCTTTCTCTGTGGTTGTGTGGGGCGGCTCTGAAGGCTGCTGTGTCTCCCGGCAGGTGCTCCTCTGAAGCCGCGTAAGGAGCTGGTGTTCGAGGAGTCGCCGCACGGCTCCCTAGAGGTGCGCTGGTCATCGCGTTTCAACGTGTCAGCCGAGCCCGTGGTGTACGTCCTGGAACGCCGTTGGAACTACGGCATCCAGCCCAGCGAGGACAACGCCACTCCATGGGAGATCGTAGCACAGGTGGGCAAGGCTTACGGAAATGCGCCGATATCATTTAAAGTCAAATTTGAATTTAATCGAATTTGTCACTTCTTGGTGCATGTTTAGATTTGTTGCACTGAGATCAGCATAGTACATGGTTTTAGCCTGATCAAAGGCAACAAGCTTTTTCTCAGTGATCACTATTGATTTAAGTTTTCTGAAGTGCAGGAGAAGGGCTCACTCCATATATGGCAAACTGGCCCAACGGCGTTTATGCACTAATATAGTAATCTCTCTCGTCCTTTGTTTTTGTTGGGTTACTGTAAGTGTTTTTTTCTTCCTCCTGCTTCATTGGATTTGTGTATCTCCCCCAGACCACAGAGGAGCGTGCGAGTCTGCCAGACACACGACCCGGCAGGTGGTACCAGTTTAGAGTGTCCGCCATCAACGTCCACGGAACCAGGGGACCCACCACACCCAGCAGACACTTCCGCTCCTCAAAAGGTGAGAGGAGAGAGAGAGAGAGAGATGGAGGGAGAGATAGAGATGGAGAGTTTGAGCTGGAAAGCTGAGAGAGAGAATGAGGAAGGGTGAGGGATAGACAGAGGGGGCAGAGAAAATAAGGGTGTGTGTGTGTGTGTGTGTGTGTGTGTGTGTGTGTGTTGGGAGGAGGTGATGAGAGAGAACACAGAGAGGAAGAGTTACAAAAATACACTCCAGTTTTCGAGCCTCAAATATCTTGACAGATTTAAGCACAGCGTGCACAGAGTTGCACTGCTTCCCAGCCTCATATTAGAGTCAATAAAAACAAGGAATACTTGCATCATTAGACAACTGCAAACACTGTAGCAGAATGAACTGTTCTCTGGACTGACTCTAGGAACGGCCAAAGTGTCTCTTTCTCTGTCAGGGGCATGTCACACACAGGTTCAGTGCAGCGGGATCAGGTGGTCGATAATATTACTGGGAATATTGGGAAGGGTAAATATAAAGGTTTTTATATTATTTCTGAAAGCTGAAAGTGAGAAGAGTGTACATAAATGCACAGTTAGGTAAACATATGAAGAGTGTGCGTGTGCGTGTGAGTGTGAGTGTCTGTGTTTGTGTCTGTCTGTGTCTCTGTGTGTGTGTGTCTCGGTCTTTGTGTCTGTCTGTCTGTCTGTCTGTGTGTGTGTGTGTGTGTGTGTGTGTGCGAGAGGGAAAGAAGCACATTTTCCTGGGAGAGCACAAGCACATTCACATTGCCACATCTTGACACTGGGCTTAAGAAGCAAATGATAAATTGCTTTTAAAATTGTTTTGCCCAAAACAGACATGTACATACAAGTATGTAGCCAGACACCCACCCACTCACTCACACACTCACTCACACACTCACTCACTCACACGACTGTCATTGCACAACAGACAGACAGGCAGCAAACACGTCCTTATACTCTGGGGCAATACAAATATTCAGATTAGTTGTGCCAGTAAATCTTTTTGAATTATGGAGAGTGAAAGGGGATTTAGAGACAGACAAAGAGCGAGAGAGGGAGAGAGAGAGAGAGAGGGAGAGAGAGAGAGATCAGAGAAGAATTAGTGAAGTTTGCGGTTTATTGCTGTAAATGAAAGGCCTTCATGTGAAAGACATTCAAGTGGACTGTGGCAGACATAATGATCAATCAGTCAGTTCACACAAACCAATCTCAGAAAAAACGATTGTTCGCCAAGTCACTGTTTTTTTTCCCCTACTTAACACACCACAATGACCAGATCAGACACTTAGTTCTAACTGTTTCATGTCAAATACAAGCACGCATACACACACTAACATGCACACACACACAATCCTAAACATAAATGTAAATCAAACACACACACACACACACACACATGCAAGAAGTGAAGCGACGTTTTAGAGTGAAGAAGTGAAGAGTGTGTGTGTGATTGCTCCTGTTTCTCACACACAGATCCCGCTCCCCCTTCCACTCCGAGCGACCTCAGGCTGGTGAACTTGACCTTTGGCCCCGATGGGGCCTTGACTGCCCACCTGGGCTGGGCGTCGCCCTCCGACCCCGACATCCCTGTGCACCACTACAGGGTCTCCTGGAGCTGGACTGCAAATTCAGGGGCTGAGTCACCTCCTCGTGTCAAACGCAGAAAGACGGCTACAGGGGTAAACGCAAACACTTCGACGCTCAAACACACACACACACACACACACACACACGTTGTGAGTCACAGAGAGTTCTATGTTGGAGTTGGAGGGTGAGGAGGGTGATAAACAGTCCTGTGTGTCCCTGTCAAAGCTCTTTAAGAGCCTTTCTCTTTTGGTCTATCTGTCACACATGCGTGTGCACGCACACACACACACACACACACACACACACACACACACACGCACACACACACCTACACTTGGTGAGTCACAGACAACTCTGCTGGGAGTTGTAGGGTGAGCTAGATGATAAACAGTCCTGTGTGTTCCTGTCAAAACTCTTTAAGAGACTCCTTGTTTCATTCTATCTCTCACACATATGCGCATGCGCACACACACACACACTCATACACACACACACATGCGCACACATACACACACACACATGCGCATATACACACACACACACAAACACACACACTCACGCACATATACACACACACAAAGGGTGGCAGATGATTACATCATCACATTTGGCACTTGTAAGTGTGTGTTGCGAGCAGCCAAAATCAGCACACACGTCTGATTGCTTTTTTCTCTCAGTTACACACAGTTGTTATCCTTAGAATGAGGTCATTTTGGTGAGGCCATTTTTTTTTTGGTGTTTGTGTGTACGTGTGTGTGTGTCCAAGGATCATTTATGAGATGGAAGCAATGATTGTGTTTTCAACACGACTTGCCTGCAGGGGGAAGGTAATGGAAAAGCAAGTGGTGAAGCGTCTGTTTAGACGCAGCCAGTGAACAAACTTCAAAACTCTGCTCAGCTCAGCCGCCTCCCAGGCCTACATTATAACTTCAACTAATTTGACAACAGCTGTGACAAGCAACTCTGTCTCCTGAAGACAGTTTTGCAGAAAGGAGAGCGAGAGAGAGATAAATGTTCACTGTGGTGAAGAAAGATAAACTTGTTCTGAACAAAAGAGAAAGAAACCCATTGTGGAGAAAAGAGAGAAAGAGAAGGATCGAATTGTTCTGGACAGAAAAGAATGAGAGAGAAATTTGTGGCCGCAAAGAGCTCCCATATAGCATTGTGTGTGTTTTTTGTGTGAGTATGGATGTGATCCACCATTGATGTGTTGATGGACTGTGGACTGATGGCCTGTTTATAGAATATGGAGAACTTCAGCTATAGTTACTGTTTGTGTGAGAGTCTGTGGGATTGCACATCCAGTTGTTGGGCTGCTTGTTTGCCTGTGTGTGTGTCCATGGGGGGGCTTAAATCTGCTAAAAGCTGTTGGATCATTAAGAGACTTTAATTATTAAAGAGATTTGTAAAGTAAAATGAAATATGTGTGTCTGTGTGTGTGCCTGTGTGTGTGTGTGTGTGTGTGTGTGTGTGTGTGTGTGTGTGTGTGTGTGTTTTGTGCTCTCCCGTGCAGGACTCAGTGAGCGTGGAGGTGGAAGGTCTGAGAGAGGAGCGCAGCTATGCGGTGGAGCTCCAGGCCCTGTCCTACTGGGGCCAGCTGCCCCTCAGGAGCCCCAAGGCCACGCTCCGCTTCAGCACGCCCAGCAGACAGGCCACCGGTACGCCCCGCGCCACACCGCACCGCTCTCCTCCTCCCTCTCTTCTCTTCTTCTCCTCTACTCACCTCTCCTTTCCATCTCATTCCTTCTCTTTTCTTCTATTTCCTCTTCCTCTTCTTTTCTCTTGTTTTCTGCTGTCAAAAATCACACTACTACCACTTCTGTTCTTATGCTCTGTCTCTTCTTTCTGTCCTCTCTCCTTCCTCTCTTTTGCACCCCTATAACTCCTCCTCCTCGTCCTCTGTATATCTCCCCCACATCTTACCCACTTAAACACACACACACACACACACTTGCCCCCACCTTGGGGCCTTTTCTGGATGAGTATCAGAACCTCTTTAGCAGATGTGTCTACAGGTCCGTTTCTGACTGGGGTCTCCCAGGAGTCGTCTCTCCTGACCGACCCTGTCAGCGTGCACTGGTGCTTAGGGCAGGAGAGGAGAGGAGCACCACCTCTCAACACACCAGTGTAGACTGTAGACTTGCTTGAGTGGCTATACTGTTATGCTATGGCCTTTATGTCAAAGATGATTTTCCCGGCAGAGAAGAATTGTATAACTTAAAGTCATTTCCACTCTTTCTCTCCTGCTCAGCAAAACCCCCCACAGACTGGGCTGTTGCTGGGAAACAGTCGTCTGACCTCATGGACGTGGGAACGCCGTTCTACCAGGACGGTCAGCTGCAGGTCCGAGTCTACTGGAAGAGAAGAGGTAAGGAGGGAGACAGTGAAAGAGAGACAGAGAGAGAGAGAAAGAGAAAGAGAGAGAGAGAGTGAAAGAGAGGGATTGTCTTTACCTCTTAGTACAGTTATGTCCAATGTAAGGGCAAACTGTATGCAATGATAGCAATGACCATCTGGATTGAACGTATTGTTAGCAATGAGATAAGATCATTGTGGTTGTTCCGAACAGTGAACACTAGGTCTGTTTACTGCTACTTTCAGTGTTCAGTGTAATTCTGAGTTTGGTGATGTGGGTGCTGGGTGACTATAATGAATGCCATAGAAGGGCATGTAGAGGCTAAAGTCTATTGTTGCTATTCCCATAGATAGCTCCGTGGGCCGCTTCCGTGTCCAGTGGACTCCTGAGGTGTGCAGCCACAACCAGACCAGAACCACGGAGAAGATCCACACCGAGGTAACCATGGTTACCATCTCCATCACTCTCACCTCTTTCTGTGTGAAGAGCTTTTGATGTGATGTCTTATGAGGTAGTCCTGTGAGCTCTTCAAGAAAGCTCTTAAAAAAGGATGTTGGTGTGTTCTTTTTGCAGGAGAACTTTGCCAGTCTGCCCGAGCTGCTGTTCTCGTGTAAGTATGTGGTGACCGTCCAGCCGGCGGGCACCAAGGGTCGTGCCCAGGCTGAGAGCACCAGCTTCTACACCCCGTCCTGTGCCACCCTCCGGGCCAAGAGCTCTAAACACATCTCCTGTCCTGGAGACACAGGTGAGTCAGTCGGACACCGCTGGAAGCACTTTTAACTGACTTCAGATCAGTTCACTTCAAGCAGTGGAGAGGCAACTTGTTCTCAATGCTGCTAGAGAGAATTAATTGAACTGTGAAGTGTTAAATACTTCTGCATGACCTTTTGAGTATAAATAATTCAGGTTTTATTAAAGATCTCACGCTTTCTGTCTTTTTCAAATGATTTCAGTAGGTCTGTCTCTCCCCAAGACGTCTGCTCGAGCGGAGAACCTGACGGCCTCGTTCTCCGTCCACCAGGGGAACGTGACGGCGCTCTTCTCGTGGAGCGTGGCCCAGGCGCGCCCGCATCCGCAGGTCACAGGCTTCCAGGTCACGTGGACCGAGATGATGGGCGAGGGCCGCAAGAATGGCCTCCCTAACAGCCTGGTGTCTCAGTCACAGATCCTCCCCCCAGTAAGTTTGCTGCTGCCCAGTTCTGACTACGCTGCTCTGAGGGATTGATCTGGATAGACAGAGATGGCTGTGCTTGTGTGTGCATAATGCTATTAATGTTTGGATAGTGACCGTTGTGTTTTACTGTAATCCTGGAGTAATGTTAAATTAGATACTAAATGAGTATTAAAACTTCTCCTTTCCTGGCATCACTCTTCTTTTCCGTCTTGTCTCTCTCTTAACCATCATTCCCTACCTCTATCCCTCTCTCTCTATCTCTCTGTCTCTGTCTATCTCTATGCAGGACCATAGGCTGCTGCTGGTGTCGGGGTTGCAGCCGGCGTCTCTCTACCGTCTAGAGGTGCAAGTGCTGACTTCCATTGGGGAGGGACCTGCCACACTCAGGACCTTCCAGACTCCCAACACGCCCAGAAGAGTGCAACCTTACCGTAAGCACACGCACTCGCACACACACACCATCCCCAACACCATCTTCAACCCTAAACATCACTACCTTCACATTCAACGTCAGACTTGGTTCCATCATGATCAATAGCAGTGTTAGCACTGAAATTATTGCCATGATAAATAGCTGTATTGTCACTAAAATAATCAGTATGACCGATTCAGTAATTACAATATTGCATTTAATTAACTAAAATGGGTAACACTTTATTTGAAGGGGTCTACATAAGGGTGACACAAGCCTGTTATAAACATGACATGACATATATCATGAACATTAATGACACTTAATTCATTGTCATTAAGTGTCATTCGGTTTTTGAAACACAGACTTTGTGATGCAGGACCTTACAAAAACCGAATGACCCTTAATGGCAACAGCCATAAACATCAGTGAAGTGTCATTAATGTTAATAATACCTGTCATGTCATGTTTATAACAGGCTCGTGTCACCCTTATGTAGACCCCTTCAAATAAAGTGTGACCCTAAAAGGTATTAGATTAATTAATAATTGTGTGCCTTTAGAGGAGGCAGGTGTTGTAGATCTGTCTTGAGTTCCTCTCCAGCTCATTGATGTCTGTTGTGGTTTCCTTCAGGCCTGCGTCTGAAGAAGCACCATGCCAAGGCGGTGGTGGAGCGCCACTGAGCTCAGAGACACCAGACTGCCCTCCAGACCCCAGGAAGCGGCTCTGTGCCAGCAACAGGAGCAGGGGAGAGAATGACCACCGAGAACCTCCACCACAGCGGAGCGGAGCGGAGGGGAGGGGGAGGGGAGGGGAGGATGGGTGGAGGAGAGTGGAGCTAGGCTGGAGAGGAGAGGAGAGGAGAAGAGAGGCGCAGCGCTCTGGTCGACGGGATCTCTTCACCCCAATCCACCCAAACTCACTCCCCTCTTTACCTCTGGAGCCCACCCCACCCCCACCCCCACTCCACCCCTAGTGCTTTCCCAGATAAGACAAGACTTTGGACATGATCAGTGTAAACCAAGAAATTTGGAAAATTTCAATCTGTGTGACATGCTTGAGATGGAATACTAACCTCCCCAAGACATTTAATATGTGTGTGAGTGAGTGTGTGTGTGTGTGTGCGTGTGTGTGTGTGTGTGTGTGTGTGCCCCTCGCCCCTCCATCATCTCTACCATAGAGTTAGTGTGGAAATTGAACAGCACTTAGCAGACCCTTGTCATGTGACCAAACGCTGTGCAGAAAACATCTCGAGGACCAGACGTTGCATGCAGCCGAGTGCTCGTCTGGGCATAATGTAAAAGCCGTTGACTTGATGTAGTTGTCCAATGGTTGTGCATGACTTTAACATCCCCAAATCCCACCCCATCCCCCCAGTGATCTGTTGGCATGGCAACTTACCCTGCGTGGCCCCGTCCCAATTTTGAATCACTTATCAAATCAAAAAAGTTTTATATGTGCTTAATTTACTGTAGAAAAATATCTGTTGCTATGCATTTATGTAATAATTCCTGTATATACTACATGTCTATATTTATTTATGTATGCAGTATCATATTTGCTGTGGGTTTGTGACTGTTTTTAGATGTGTCCTCATAATGTCTGTATGTGAATGTATGTGCTTGTGTGAACATCCCTATGCGTGTGTGCGTGTGTGTGTGTGTGTGTGTGTGTGTGTGTGTGTGTGTGTGTGTGTGTGTGCGCGTGTGTGTGTGTGTGAGAATGACTGCCTCCCCGTAACATCCTGATGGAGTATTTGTTTTTGTATAAAGACAGTAGTGTTGTACATTGCCTTGAATCTTGTGTTCTGTGCTATTTTTTCTACCATTAAAGCAATCCTAGTTCCCATGCACCCTATATCATGTGTCTGCTAAGTGTGTCATGTAGTGTAACAGGTCTTCAGAGCGTATCGCCGCAATCACGTCTGAATGGGACACTTTTCTGGGAGGAGGAGGAGGAGGAGGAGGATTATGATGGCTGGCCATGTGCCAGCTCCTTTTCTCGTCTAAGAAAATAAAAACTAATTGGAATTTATTTTGACAGCCTTAATCCCCATGTGACACATGAAAAAAATACACAGATGTGTGTGTGTGTGTGTGTGTGTGTGTGTGTGTGTGTGTGTGTTGTAACACAGTGGTAAATGGGTCTGCTGTTTCAGTTTGTACTTTAGTGGGGGGATGTGTTTGGCACGCCTGAGGCTTCAGAGTATCGGTCCTTTTGTTCTGATTCATATGGCTTATGATATCACATGGACTGCATATGCATCGCTCTCTCATTGTGTGTGTGTGTGTGTGTGTGTTTCCCCAGAAAAAAACACTGTGTGAAACTGTGTATGTGATGAAAAACACACATGGCCTGTGTGTGTGTACGTATGTATGTATGTGTGCGTGTGTGTGTTGGGGGAGATTTGTGCACCACAAGCTCTTTCCCTGGAGAACTTCAAAAATGATCCACCAGAAATAGTAAATGCATTCTAATCGTTTGGGAAGATTTACGAGTAATGGTTTATCATTATGATTATAGATCTGCTGTTGTGCAGGATAAATGTATTTGGAGCTCAGGCGACAACAGCACCTTAAACAGAACCAGAATCAGTGTTTGTCTGGTGTGTTTAAGTTTGAATGTTTGGCTGCATATGAGCAGTCTCACTGTATGTGTGTGTGTGTGTGTATTTATGTGTGTGTGTGTGTGTGTGTGTCTCTGCCTGTATGCTCCCGGGAGTAGCACATAATAAGAGAGCTTACAGGATGTCCTGAAGCTGGGCTGGGAACACCTTCATGACCCCCCAGACATGCAGTGGGGAGAGAAGAAGAAAACAACGTCAAAAAAAAAAAAAAACTACGGTCAGGAAAAGAAGGACAGACCAGAGAGGGACAGCGATGGAGCGAGAGAAAGAAAGAGGGAGCAGAACGTGATGTGTGTGACATAAAGCTTCATTCTCTGAGGAGTTGTGGTGATGTGAGGGGTGGATGTGTGTGTGTGTGTGTGTGTGTGTGTGTGTGTGTGTGTGTG
>JAVQKI010092697.1:0-10698 GCA_036025975.1 Nematalosa erebi
CCAGCTTACCCGACTCTGACGACTGGCCAGCCCAAACCACGGCACCATGCCGGACTAACCCAAGCGTTTTAGTCGGTTCCGTTCACGGGTAGAGGGGTCGATGCAGTAGGACGGCGACGGTGATGAGGTAAACGGGCTTCACTGCCACTATAAATCCAAGGCCTAGAAACGTGGGGGGGAAGAGGAGAGCCTGCCACACTCTCGTCTATCCCTTTACCTTCTGGTCACGAGATACCTGCCACTTCCTCTGGGCTTTTACCCTTTTATGGGCAGTCAAAGTAAACCAACACTCCCCCTCTGGTGTATGAGGTGTGTCAATGCTTTATGTGGTGTCTATCTATGCCATCTAGCCTCCGCCTATCCTAACACCTAACAAGAGAGCTTATATGCTTATAACCAATGCAGGCTTGTTAGCTCCCTGCTATGAATCACAATATATCTACCAATATTGACTGATAACAATTTTTATCATGATTAAGGCTGGTCAATTAAACCTCAATGCACCGCATTTAATTGACTGGATGGGCCAGAATCACATAACAAGTGTTTGAGTTCTTTCAAGGAACAGTACATGAACAAACACACAGCGTAATGCAAAAAAAGTTCATAGAATAAATAATAAGAGAGAAAATAATAAAGAACGATTAAAACAGCCATGTGGTTGATCATCGTCGACTGATGGTTACGAATGTCAGTTTGATTCATTTTTTCGATTAATGACCCAGCCCTAATCACTAGCCTACATCCACTCATTTGATGGGAATTGGGGAAAGGTGGCAAACTAAAGTTTGCACAACACATCAATCTTGTGCATTTACATTTTTTTTCTCCCTTTTTTGGCATAGCTTAAACCGGACGCAGAGGCAATGCAGTGAGGAAGTCAGAGGGGCCGGCGTGCAAAGTTAGGTGACTCAGTGGTTCTCGCTTGCTGAAAACAGAAACTGTGGTCGGACAGACACCTGACATGACATGCTCACCGGAAGAGGGGCCATCATCACTAAACTATTTAACACACAGTTACACACACACACACACACACACACACACACACAGAGACAGACAGACACACACACACACACACACACACACACACACAGAGAGACAGACAGACACACACACACACACACACACACACTCACTTGATGCTTCTAAGATCAGTGGTGAAGTTCACTCTGAGCAGACACCTTCTGGTTAAACCAGGTGTTGAGATCTGATGTTTGGTTTGTGTGACTTGGCCCAAATTTCATCTCCAAAGATGAGTCAGAAACAAAGAGGGGGAGAAAGAGAGAAGATGAGAGAGGACAAGAGAAGGAAAGACGGAGAGAGAGAAAAGGAGGAGATGAAGAAAGGGACCTCCACAGGTGCTGAGGGGGTTTGTATCAGAGTGTGTGTAGTCTAGTGCAGCCAGAGGTCAGTGCAAGTCTGAGGTCAGGGGATTACTCAACAGGGCAGCAACTGACCCTACCGACTTAGCACCTAACGACTTCAAAGTATCTGTCTTTCACACACACAAACACACACACAAACACACACACACACAAATATTCAGAAGTTCCCAAACATTGTCCAAAAGCTCCTCAGCAAAACAAAGCCATGACCACTCCCCTATAAGACAACACTGAGTGACCACACATTTGATACCTATTTGACGCCTTTTACTAGACAACAGCAGCTGTACTCTACTCACACCAGGCAAAGCAGGTTGTAGATCTGGCACACCACCACAAGCCCTGTCCTTATTTGACCTCAGGTTTAGAGACAAACCTCACAGGCACCCCAGCTCAGGCAAACGTACCACACCAACCACACAAGGCACAGTGCACCAGGCTCTGCTCAATAACACGTCTGCATTTTGCTGCTTTTGCAGATGAACGCTTACTGTGCCAGGCATGAAAACCTGTCCACAAAATGCTAAGCTAGGCCTAAAGGTTAGAATAAGGCTAACGTCATCACATGCTGTGAGTCATCCCGAACATGATACTCTTAATCCACAAAAGTGTTCCACAGTGGCAACATCACCTTGACCTAAGACCATAGAGCATAGAGCATAGTTTTTTCTGCAGAAACAGCTAGTTCATTGAGGTTACACTGCAGTGTTCTGCCAATGGATATAAAGAATGGCTAGCATGCCCTCTCTTTTATGACAGATGCATAGGACTTAAACACAATCAACTCTTAACACCCCACGCACTGCAGCACAGCAGAGAATAACACATTTTCGATTTAAACATGAATTGAGAGTGGAGAGGAATATTATAGAATTTCTATTAAAGATTTCTACTTTCTCTTACTTCCTGTTTGTTGCAGCTGCAGCTGGCTGGTGCTTCTAGTCAGACTCCAGGCCGGACACACTAAGCTCATTTACCACACTGCATGAACAGAGCAGATTTGCTTGTGTACCTGACTGTATATGTGTGCAGTCAGCAAATTACCAAATTCTGCTCAATATCCTCCAATATTGTAAGTCACCATACCTGGAGTAGAAGGTGTTGTGTTTATCCATAAATCTGCGGTTTGAATTGTCATCAGACCCACATTGGTGGATCATGCCTGATCAACGTTTTGTATCTGTAACATTTCTGTCCTTGTGTACATTTATGATGAATTGCGGACATAAATAAAGTAGCTACTGTGTGCATCTGTGCTGCTGTTCATGATGGCCAATGTGTGATTTCAGATGCAGTGTCTGCATGCGGGGTCTGAGCCCACAGACTTAAGGGCTGTGCTGTGGGAGAGTCAGTTGGGGGGGATGGGGGAAAGCTCACAAACAAGCAGCCCGATATGACGCGCCCAAATCCAATTAGAGAACCATTCTGCTCCTCACAAGGGCAAACACAGGCTGCAGCAGTCCAGGCAGCCAGCATGGTCTGCAAAGGCCACTGCTATCCAGCTTACCTTACCACTCTCCCACACCAACCACCCATCCAGTCATTCATTCATTCATTCTTCCCTCTATTCATCCATCCTTCAACCAATCCCTGAATATATGCACTCGTTAGGCCGTCTACATAACCTGGTCAGCATATATTCCTGTTTCTTCTTGGCATCCACATGGCATTGTTTTCCTACACTTATGTACAGTGGTGCAGTGTAAGAATGAGTCGTACACTCTTTCAATCATGCACATACGCACTGCTTTTCATCATATTAATGTAGTTTTTGTGGTGCCTTTCTCTACAGGTCGAGCTACGCTTCCGCTTTTGGACGTCAGGGGCTATTTTAAGACGTGAAAGCACAAGTGCGAGAGCTTCGGAGCATGCAGGAGGAACGTGGGGGGTGGCGGGGGGTTTGAGTGCAAGAGAAAGAGAGAACATGTAAGCCCCCAGTGAAGAGGAGTAAGGACACTGAACACATCTCCTCTCTCTCTCTCCCCTTCTCTCTCTCTCGGTCTTTTCCTTGCAGGGCCGTGCCTGGGCTCTATAAAAAGCCGACCATTCCCTGCAGCAGTGGCCCGCGTCCCGTGTCCCTACTCTCCTTTCTCTCTCCTTCCCTTTCCTTCTTTTCTTCCAGAGTGGGGACACAGAGTGGACACATGGACGCTGCAGCAGACGCAAGGCCAAGCGCCCAGGGGGACCAGCGGTTGTGCAGGGGCAGCCGTGCGACTCACCACCAGGGTCAAGTCTCCACTGACTCACCCATTGCACGCAGCCCGTTTTCTCTTCTCTCCTCCTCTCTTCTCCTGTCTTCTCCTCTCTTCCCTTACTTTCACTTCCCTCCCCAGCAGCACAGCAACAGCACCAGCGGCCCCGGCCGACGTCACCGACTTGCGTGCGACCAGCACATTACGTACAGCCATGACTTCCACAAATAATAAATAAATAAATAACACAAACGAAAATAAAACTGCCGCAGCAACAACGCCGCCATGCTCCATCACTCTGACAGATGCGCGGGACCTAATCACATGTTAAATACGACGGCAAAGGCAGGCAAGGCGTTAGTTCGCTTGTTAACATAATGTGCAAAGGCTTAATTAAGCAAGCTGTGTCGGGCACAGTGCAATCAATGCAGTGTAATGAAGTAATCGTTCGCCCTGCTCAATTCAGATGAGATATTAAGATGGCTGTTACACAAGCCAGAGGCCTGGAACCAAATGTAAAAATCAGGGACGCTTATGGAACAAATTGGTTCATGTCTGAACACATCTGGAGGACAAACAAAAAAAAGAAAGAAAAACATTCCTGACATTCTCAAATCAGAGACAAGATGAGAAAGATGAGAGATGAGTGAGAGAGAGAGAGAGATAGAGAGACACTGTCATTACATGGCATTACATGCTCCTCTCCATTCACTTTACATGCCTCACCGCAGGGTGACCTTGCTCAAAGACGCGCATCATGCAAGCTTTAAAGCCTGCATTCAAGGCCATTCAACTCTCTGCTTCAGCAATGGCCCCTGGTAGCTTCCTCTGAGTTCACTTGAGTTCTGAGTTTAGGTTTTACGAGCGGGGCTAACTGCAAACATGACTGGACAGCACACATAAGACATAAGATACACACACACCATTTGGCATCTCACATTTTTGGCTTTAGATGGACCAAGCCTCCTAGCTCTGCTGTAGATAATACAAAGGATTAGATTATCCACACTTGACACAGCCGCATAGCTTTTGCAGACCAAATAACTAGCTACCCTTTCAAGCTTGCCCCACAGACTGAGAGCACCTATACAGAAACATGG
The DNA here is from genome assembly GCA_036025975.1 of Nematalosa erebi. NCBI lineage: Eukaryota > Metazoa > Chordata > Actinopteri > Clupeiformes > Clupeidae > Nematalosa > Nematalosa erebi. Next base: position 4,681 of record JAVQKI010092697.1, read on the forward strand.
CCAGCAGGACTCCCCAATCAGAAACCATTACAGCGTCAGCCACCATATTCTCAAAGCTTCTATGAGCAGTTTTTTTCTCTTTTTTTCGGTTGTCAAGATGTTGTGCTTGCAATTCTGGTCATGTCTCCACATTGAAAACCTGCCTAACCACACAAGTATTTTCGGTTCATTCTCCTCACCACGACTTCCTGCTTCGCTCGCTCCTAACGCATGTCGGGAAGCCTGCTGACTATAATGTCCGTTATCAGCAGTGCTGACATAGGCATAGGCGCACACACACACACACACACACACACACACACACACGCGCACACGCACACACACACACACACACACACACACACACACACACACACACACACACAGGCTGAATCAACACAGGTGATCTAAACAGTCACGCTGCCACTATTCGCACTACAATCTACTTGCTTTGAATCACATCTCTGTTAAAAGTGAGACTGCTGAGTAAACAAAGGGTAATCAGTATCAGTAATTTGTTTCTAGTCCTTGACAGACCTCAATCAATTTGCAATTTGGACAATTTTGGACTTCTTTCCCCATGACCAAAACTATATCCCATAATAAATACACCAATGTGTTTCAAGCACATATTTGCTTCGGGGTTGGAAAATTTGATAACGTCATGATAGAGAAACATCACCAAATGGAAGCTTGTGGTTTTCAGTTCTGCAGAGAGAGAGACAGATATAGAAATGCTAAGACTACTTCTACACCAATATCATGGCACCACTGTCCATTTCCTACCATCTGACATTTTCTCGACACCACATTCATGCCATGTCTCTGCTGACCCTGGCTGCTCTCCACACCTCAGGGCTCAGCGCTGGTGGAACACACACAGGAAGTGACAGCAGCCGAATCCCGTGAACATGACGCAAACGTGAGCGTTAGCCATTAGCCCTTAGCAGTGCCAGGTCTGGCCGCCCTGCTGAATCATGCTCGGCAGCCAGGCATACTCCCTCTTTAAGTATTCAGCAGCAGTTCTACACAGCCTTCATGTGGCCTGGCCTCATCTAGATGAAAGAGCAGAGGGACACACACAGCCTCGCAGTCTCCCTCACAACACAGAAAATACCACCCATCACAGTGCAAACACTGAAAATAACAAATCAAAAGTGGACAGTTTGACAAACAGTTTTGTTACTTGCTTTACCAATTAAGAATATGTGTTACATATTTAACAGAACACTGGTAATCAATAAGACAAAACAAAAACACAACATCTAAATCCTTAGATGATGTATACTAAATTTGGGCAAAATTTGCACATGTGAGAAAGATGTGAGTGATACTGATGCTCAATTGTCATGTTAACATAAACCAGAGCTTTGCCAGCAGCAGTCTCTTGACCCGTTACCCGCCCCCACTAGTGCCCCAGCCGAGTTGCCTGCCAGGATGTTCCGCCAAGCTGGACAGCACCTGGGAGCATGGGCACAGCTGGGGGCAGGGATGCCTTCAACAGCTTACCCTCATCCTCCATCTCTCTCTCTCTCTATGCATCACTCTCTGCATCCTTCTCTTTTTTCACCCTGCCTCTTTCTCTCTCTATCCGTCACTCTCTTCTTCTCTTGCATATTCTCTTACTCTCTCTTTCTTTGCCTTCCCCATGGCCCCTGCGCTTCACAGCCCTCATACCATCTCTCTCTCTCTCACTCTCTCTCCCTCCCTCGGTCCTGGCTTTCTCTTCTCCTCCTTCGCTCAGTGCAACACAGCATAGCCTAGTCTCTCTCTCTCCTTGCTTCCTTCCTGAATGCATTACACAGGGAGGACACTTGAGGCCCTTCAGTCCCCCTTGCCCCATTATTCCTGAGAGCCGTCATCTTGTAGCCCTCACAGTAGGAGAGAGCGCATCACTGAGCTGCTGGCCCCCGCTGCCTCTTGCATGAGCACACATCACAGCACAGCGCAGTGCAGCGCCTTCCTGGTCCGCCTGCCCGCTTGAGCAGAGCCCCCCCCCACCCCACCCTTCTCTGCCCTCCTTCAGCTGAACTGTGCAACGTACAGCCTTTGTCCAATTATTTGGCCTTTTATATTACACATCTTCCACAATGTAAAATCTGGCCATGTTTCAGCACAAGTACATCCAGTGTGTCAGGGACTTTGGTCATATAGGGAAATGCACAGTAGAAAGATTCACAGAGCACAAAAATGAATACCAATATTTCCTACAGTAGGCTGTACTGTTTTTAAAACATGATAACAAGTCATCAGTGAATGTTGTGAAATAATATGCAAGTGCTGCAAGATCTGCAGTAGCTGCCCTCCACTCCACTCATGCCTTTTTCTGCAAAGAGGCAAAGGCATCACAAGGATCACGTCTGACTGCAGCTGGAAGACTGGCCAAGCATCTGACACTGCCTGGAGCGGGCACAGAACGGGCAGAGGGCCGTGATGGAGACAAGCGTCTTGGCTAATCAGCATCAGTCCAGCATCGTCACAGCACAGGCTGGCTCCTTGTAAACACCACGGAGGGCATGCCCAAGAACTGCTTCCCAGTTAGGGGCAGCTCCCATGCCTCCCATCAGGTGCATGGGAGGCAACCCAGGCCTGCTTGTGAACACCCTCTCCACACACAAGTCAGGAGAGACATCAGATATAGCCTGCGAACAACCCAAGCTTCTGTGGACCCAAAAGCTCTGGATGGGGGTGGAGGGTATTTGGGCACATCAACAAGCACGTCTGACCCATGTGCGAGGTCTGGGCTCACCTGTCTCTGAAATACACACCTTCATAATGGGAGTTCACCCCCTCTGAAAGTTCATGTTAAACATCAAAGGAGGAGCGATTGTATTACATCAGAGCGAAATTTGACCCATGATGCCCAGTGAGTTTAATCTAGGATGCCACACTGGTGCAGGCACATTGCTGAGGTGCTGTTGTCAAAAATATGATGATGATGATGATTAAGTTGTGTGGCCGGTACAGACTTATAGTCCCTTCAGCTAAGCCTACCTTTATTTTGGGTGAGTTTTCTGACTGTTCTCAACAGACAGCCAACATTTTATGACAGAGACAGAGTGGCTACTAATGAGTACACAGTGAGTGCTGAGACATAAACCCTTTGCTTGCTGGGCAGCCAGTCGTCACTCATCAGACAGACATGCCGAGATAAAGATAAGTCTGTGCAGACCTAATTACACACATGCTTACAGACAGTTTCATACCTCCCAACCAACATCTGTGACATGCTAGAGAGAAAGCATGCAGAGCTGGTTTACATGGCTGTTGGCTTGCATTCCAGTGATCTTCTCCACCCTCCTCACGCTCTCTCTCTCACATACTCACACACACACACAGCTTTTTTTAAACAATAAATTCAAAAATGTGAAATGTGAAGCACATGTGAACAGGAATTTGAAATATTACGCCATCTCTCCCAAATTTCGGAGGAATGCACAAAGTGCATAAATACAGAGATGTAGAGAAAAACACTGCAAGAAATCAGTACATATCTCTGACTCAATATTCTGTTATTACTCTGGATTATGCACAAAACAACAGGAGCACCTCTGCAATCCTTACATGAACAGCTGACTAACATTATGCGTCACTGGGACTGTGTGCTGGACTAGCATCAAAAATCAGATTACTTTTATATTGAGACTAGACACAGAACATAAAAACTGTCTTAAATTGTAAAATTCAAATAACACATTGACTTATTTAATTAAACTAAACTTGGCTAACCCTATCAAGTAATTGCTTAAAATTACAACGACGTTGGACAACACGTTCTTGAAAGGCAATGTAGCAAGTCACATCTCTCAAATGTAGCCTAAATAATCCACATAACACACATTGTCACCCAGTGTAAATCTTTCGGATCACATTAAAAACACTGGCAGACTTTCACAACATACCAGGGAGGGTCAGACAATAACACTAGCAAACACACAAGTTATTCCAAACCTCTGTGAAAGTCTGACACCTTGTAATTTGTCACTGCAGACTGTTTTGCATATTAAATCATGCGTAACAATGAGATGAAATCGGACTACCAAGGAGCAGATCCCACCAGGTTAATTATAGAAGAGACGTCTCAACCAGCCTCAAAACAGCTTCTCCAGCAATGAACAAGTTGTAGGGATTAGCAACCAGTCCAGTCTAAAGCATCTCAGAATCATATTATGGGCCTAGGCAGCTGAAAGGTAAAAATTAAACCGCTGCTTAAACAAAAGCCTTGAAATGTAGTCAGTTTCGTTGACACAACGTCAGCTTTTTCCACCACTTCTGCAAGTTCTTAACATGGAGACAATCAATTACGCGTCTGTACAAAAAAAAAAAGGATGACGACGCAAAATAATCAACAAAATACAATGTGTATTTTCGGTAGAGTTCAGCTGTAAAAATGTTTATTTTGAAATAATTAAGATCACATTTTCTGGAGGAAATCAAGACGGTCTGGCTGGAACGTTACGCATGAAATGCACCTTGCAACAGCCACAACTTAGCCTAACGTTAGCTCTGGGTAGTAGCTAGCACCCAGGGCAGCCTTGCATATAAGCTTGTTGCCATGCACAAAAATTATGCATATCAAAACCAAAACGACATTATCGGTTGTTTAACTTCAACACAATCAAATGCTAACCATAAGCGCTGAAATTTGCATCTCACGCTAGTCAGTTTGAAGTTCGAAGTGATGAGGCAAGTGAGAAATCCTGATATCTCTGGCTGGGTGTCGCGTGACGTTTGACGGAACGTTTTGCTGGTTGTATTTTGTTTGTTTTGGGTAATAAAATTAATTCATCATGTAAACTACGCAGCCACACCCAGGGAAAATCCAATAATGTATGAGACTACTCACCCCATTAACCAATCCATAATGGTCGAGAGGATGAATCCAACGAAAGCTGGAGGCGTCCCCTTTTAATTATTCGGGTACCCCCAACTCCCGCTTTTAATCCTCCTCCGCTCGAAAAGATTCTGATTGTCTTCAGACTCTGGTGATCGTAATGTTTTTGAAAATCTCCGAAATCAACGTCTGTAATTAAAAAGAGCATGAACGATTAGAAGCTAACAGCGGGACCGGTGGTGCAGCTCTTCTAACAACCGTTCCTCGGAAGGACAGCATTGACTTTGAGATTAGCTCAAACGGAGGGTTGCAACTCACACCGTATCTAACCCGATATATTGGACTACGAAGCTTGGACGCTCCGATTTGTCCAGTCAAGCGGTTGTTGAAAAATAAAACCAAAAGGCACCCAGTCAACTGCTAGCACAATTGAGCTATCGGTCATGAACCCTTAGAGAGGTTGTTGAGCTGCTAACGCTACCGCTGCTGTGATCAAGCTCTGGCACATACAGGAAATCCGGAAGTAAACACTAGTGCGCCCCTCTCCCGAAATCGCCATGAGGACCCGGAAGTCATAGCTGCTCATTCATTTCACCCATGGGTTTATTTTTAAAATATGAATAGCTCCAGTCCAATCGTGCGTTATTAACATAGCATTTGTAGACGGCAGCATTGTGATAAGCATTTGGAACAGGTGAGTTTGCCTTTATGTATCCAAAATCTCACGTCAAATAAACAATTGTTCAGTTAGCTCCACTCCAAAAGAACTACAACTCCCTACTCAAAGAAAAGAATGACGCACACAATTACGCAGTGGTGAAGCGCATCAGTCACAGCAGCGCTCTTGTTTCAAGAATATGTCGCTGAACACAATATAGGTTTTTCCGTCTAATGCACAGCCTTTGTTTCATACACTTGCATGTTCAGACAATCGTATTTAACTATTAGATCCCATTTTTGAATGGAATGGGAGAATGTCTTACAAACCTCTTGCACATCCAAGTAACATCACCTTGTGAGCCTATGTACGGCAGTGCAGTGCCGCTCAGTCGGTATGTCTTCTCAGCTACAGCTTTGCGGTCGGCTATTAATCACAGCAATGCGTCATAAAATAAACAGCTTTGATAAGTAATAATAAACATACCCTACCCCAGGATGAATTATATTTCTATTAACAACTTTATGTTTGACACAAACATGCTTTA
>JAVQKI010093375.1:0-18459 GCA_036025975.1 Nematalosa erebi
TAACTGATGGTTGTTCAATAATTCATATGAGGATCCATTATGTTGTCATTAATTTTTAACTAAAATAAAACAGCATGTGGGTCACTCTTTCAAAAAAAGAGAGGAAAAACATAAATAGAAGCACATGTCAGCACACACCTTTGGTATGTGAAAATGAGAGCATTAGGCTACTATGTCAGTTTTCACATTACATCCATCACCCAGATGCTTTATTGACACATTTTTACCAATGTATGGAGAATGGCTCCTGGGCTCAGCTTCAAAGGAAAAGCATGTTGCACAGCTTTATTATAACTCAAGCAATAGGGCACAGTGAGGTTACTGTGCACTGCACTAGGCCTAGGAGATTAGGTTAGGCTAGCTTCATACTGTAGATAGGATAGGCCTCAATATCACATACCTTCTCTTTTGAGATCTTTGCACAATATAAGGCCATTCTAGTAGTTGCAGGTTGTCATGAGTAGGCCTATACAAGTGGAGAATGGTGCATGTGGACCTCTGGCTGAGCATTGCTTATTCAAACATGTGAAGGTGATGACAGTTTCTCATTAAAGACCCTGCAGGCCTCAATGGGGAGCCATCATGAAACCAGAGGAATTGCCTGACCAAATACACCGGACCTAATTAACAAAAGCCTCCTGAAACCACACAGCTGGACCCAACTTTAGAAAGACTTCTCAAGAATGTGGGAAGAATTATGCCAAGGATGGACAGTCTAAGAATTTATGTGACCGAAAGAAACATTTGTAGGCTCTCTATTAAGTGATAACCCATTGCACTTAATAATGCAAATCTATCTAAATAAACGACTGTGTCTGAAGTGCTATTCTTCGTAAATAAAAGATAAGAGTGCCATGCCGCGTCTAAGCTATTACAGCTACTTTTTCACGGTAAGACAGATGGGGGATGGGCGACAATGCTCGTGGGTATAGTGCTGGAGCGCGCGCCTCATTGCTATTCTCTGCATCCATGCACGCAGCACCCTGAAAACACGTAGTGCACGCTCCACTCAATGCAGTTATCTCCACGAAAAACTCAACACGTTTAGCTTGCCATTTCATGCCCCTATCTTTGCACAATGCACATGATGGACGAGGCATGTCAAATAAGGCTGCAGCCTATGCCGTTGATAAGCAAACTGACAGATTTCAGCAATCTATCTATCAGAAAAGCCTAGCCTATCTATGGAGTTTAGGCTTTTCCAGGTGCTCACTGTATCGCCAAGCCAAGTAGGCTATTAAACCCTTAAAAAAGAGAGAAAATTAGACAAAAGTGCAGACGTTTACTTGGCTGGCTTGAGGCTATGTGGCCAAGATGTGTCATTTGGCATCATGTCATATTTAGGTCAGACGTAGCCTAATCATCACTAAATTATGAGCTCATATGACCCCTGACATTTAAAAGAAAAAAAAAACCTCTAGGTTATTTCTTTTTTTGTTTGTTTTGTTTTTAAATTGGCTCCCAATTCTGAACTGCATTTTCACTAAGCCAACAAACGCCAAACTCATGACATTTTTGTATTTAGACAGAGCCTTCGTGGATATAACTGACGAAAGTGGTCTTGTTTGTCTCGATCTCCTCTGACGGAATAAATGTTTTTGATATTGACGTCAAATCTCCGGCATGCCCAAGCATGGTCAGCTTTTTTTCCGCGTGTAATCGGGTTTTCCTTCGGCTATTTCCGTGTATGTTACACAATCCCCGCCCCACTTGATTCCTGTGTTGTTTGGGGACAGTAGGAAGATGGCGGCTGCTCCGCTATACTGTGTCTGCCGGCAGCCCTATGATGTGAGCCGGTTTATGATCGAATGTGACATCTGTAAAGACTGGTTTCACGGCAGGTATGTATATTATTGTTTCCTCTTGGTAGATGAATTGATTGGTTTATGTACGTTTCGTTGGAGTTCCGTAGTTTCGGAGAAATCTGGGCATGTCATGCGGTCGAACTGCAATCCTGGGGGTCTCTTCACGCGTCTTTATTGTCACAGTTACCCCTCTTGGAACTATTATGGTAACACATTTAGACATGGATTTCTTACATCAAATATGTTTTCAATTTGATGGGATGTGATGTAGCAGCTGTAATGTCCTTGTCCTGTGGTTTCACGAGTCTTCGATCCATGGGATTTAATCAGCGCACGTAACGCATAAGTTAACGTAAGCCAACGTTACCGAGTCGATAGTTGCTGGACTGTGTCAAGTTTTTGTTCATATCAGTTTGTGAAGGGAATGAGCTGTCACGTAGGACACTGACGTTTTTGTTCTAGTAGGCTGTTTATTTGAGTACTGTTTTAGGATGATCATTACCGACGTTGACATGAAGAAGGGAATATTTTCTGTCTACATTTACATGTAAATTTAACGTTAGCCACTGAGCTGTAAAGGTTGACAGCAAGCTAGCAAAATTAGCTCTCCTGCTAGTAAACCCACGACAAAACTCGTCCACTTATGCGGGTTTCCTGTCCCAGGCCACTGAAAACGGCTCTCCTGATAATGAGTGCTTACTTATGGTTTCGGTACGAACTACCACGAAATTTGGATGTGTCATATTGGTAATGTGGACACTAAGATTTTGCGGTATACAGGCAACCTAGGTACACCGAAATCGTTCCATACAACGTTAGCAAGCTAACTTAGCTTGCTAATTTAAATCGGATAAGTTTGTCAAAACAGAGATTAGGGGACAGCAAGGTTATTCACAGACTATTAGTTGTTGTCTCCACAGCTTGCTCTCAAATCAGCTAGGAATACAACTGACCTCAGGAAGGTTTTACGAATGTATCATATTGTGGGTTAGAGGTTGGTTCAGGTCGGGGGGATTTAAATGCCTGCCTTGAACAAAAGTAGACACTTTACAAACCCACTAGTGGAAGATAGAGGTATTGCAATTTAAAGGGACACTTCCTTCCAGCCAGTCATCAATGTAGGCCTGCCGCAGTGCATGTAGTGCTGGTGACCATTCATTCATGGTTTGTTGATATTGCTAGTATAGTATTAGAATAATATTTATCTTCAGTTTAACTCTTATGCAGTTATGGTGGACATCTTATTCTGTTAGAAGTTACTGAGAAATGTTGTTATTTGTGTACAGATGTGTTTGTTGCGAACATTTCTGTGGCTTCTTCTCTATTTGACAGTACATGTTCCAGTACTGTAAGCATCACACCGAATGAAAATATACAGATTGTCTCTCTTGGACTGTGCTGTATGGTCTTGCATAACCACACATTGCTGTCAGAATCTGGGCATGTCATGGAGAGGAACAAATGCAAAGCCTTTCCCATTTATGACTAATAAGCAGTTGCACATGACTGGCTGGGCTTTGAACCAAACAGGCGTGTTTCCACCATTTCCAAGCTCTGACGCCAGGGCGTTTAGGACACCTTTGATAATTGGGGGCTTGGCTAACAACACATCAGCCCTAAGCCTAGCGAAAAGAAGATATTCTAGTAATTTTGTATTTAAAGTAGACCATGTGCTTTTTTTCTCATGACAAAATCAAAATCAGATAATATAGACCACTGAACGGGCCTGTGAACAACTCAGGAGGGGCCTATATTTTTTTCACCCTATCTTGCCTAGTGACTGTGGGATTGGACGACACCAAGCCAGGCATGATTGGATGTTGTTTTGCTGCCTTGCTGGTGCGCTCATCCTTTTGGTTTTTTTTTTTTTTTTGAGGCCCCTCGTTGTGTGTGCAAGACTGGTGCCACTAAATGGGATTATGCCGCCTACCCAACCATGGGGTTGTATGATAATCAGCAGGAAACTACGGGCCTGTACGGGGGAGGCTTCAATGGGATTATGAGGCTCTTCATAATGGTTATCACACAGTCTGTTCCCTGCCACGATCTAACACTTGCACCAGGCCCATGCATGCACATGCAAGGATCAAGTTTGTGGCAGATAAAGGGTGGTTAGCACTTGGCAATGGAAAAATTGGGATCTTCAAATGTGGAACGTCTTTGTTTTTTTCCCCCTTTGCTTTTGCTCTCCTCTGAGATTCATTTATTTTTTTCTGATGTGACGTTGCAATCTATGAGACCTCTGGCTAGAATGGCTCTTGAAAGCAGTTGCAATATTGGGTTAACTCTGTGACCCAGATAGCCCACTTAAGCTCATTTCTTGAGTCATATTATGGCATTTTGCTAATTTCCTTTCCAAGTCGCTTACTGCCATGACTGTAGAATCTGTGCAGAAATGTCCGGCACTGCTTGGATTGAGTTTTTTTTTGAGGGGAGGGGGGTTGGTGAATGAGTTGAGACGCATCAGACAGGGGGTAAGATTGATGGCATAGCTGCTGAGCCAAGTTCAATGCCCCATCCGTCACCATCCCGCAGGCAGGAAAACACACAAGACGGATGAATGTGTCTTCCTCTTCAGCCTAATAGTGTCGGTTATATCGGGTTACGCATTCGAGTCACTCTTCCTATTTTCTGCCACTGTGCGATTGCACAATTTTGTAAGTGACAGGGGTATTTATATTGGATCTTTTTTTTTTTCATTGTGAAGATATGGAAAAAAAACTGAGAACAAAAAGACTCAGTTTGTGTGTAGCTTTGGTTAAAATCAGTGCTTCACTTTATAGGGTTAATAGTAGGGCCTATTTATTGTATGATTATCGCTGAAGAGTCCCAAAGTCATATATTGATTTTGGTACATGACCTGTCCTGGACCTGACTTCAGGACCAGTGCTTCTGGATGTTAAAAGGGCAACATATTGATCCGGGTTAGCGTTAGAATTGAATTAGAATTGGAGTTTTTTTTTTTTATAAATTTCATAAAAACATCACATCAGATCCAGCATAGAACAGCTTAGTTCTGTTCATTTTTTCCTCACTAGGTACTAGCTAGTACTACCCTATGTGATAGAATATGAAAATAGACCTTCATATTGCATCTTTACTGAGCTGCCATGGCATCAGTCCTACATCTGTTGTGGTGCCACTAGTGTTTGACTATGGATAAATAGCCTCTGGTGCTTTAGGCTGAACTTCCTGTGTGCAGTGTCGCCCATACAATCACTGAGGCTTGAGGACAAGTCTGGCTTACTTCCTTCCCTGAGCTCAAATGTCTGTCTTGTTTAACTCCTCTCTGAAGGCTAGCTGAAGGTTTTGAACTCCGTCTGCACTCCCTGTTTAGACGGGACCTGGTAATGTGGTGACAGGGGTTGGAGTCACCCCCACCCCAGCAACAAACTCTTTACTATTCAAGAGCTGACTGACCAGGTGCTCACAGCCTGAACCAACGACCGAACCTCGCCGCTCTTGGCGCTGCCAGGGGTCTGTGTTTGTGTGTCTTCTGCCCCCCCTCCCCTCCCCTCCAGTCACCACCGCTTAATTTATTTGAAAAGTGCCAGCTCCGTAATGAAGGCGTTTCGGATCCCCCTGTGTGGGGGGTTATTTAGCCCTTCACACAAATGGCTCGTCCCGCCCATTGCTATTGTGTTCCTGCGAGCATCTTTAAAAACAATGAGGCCGTCGTCACAGCGCCGCTGACTAATGTGTCAACCCCGCGGCTAGAAGGAGCAAAGGGGCCGAGGTGTCACGCGTTTTGTGACCAACACAGAAATTGGTAAAACAACTTAGGCTAGTGTTGAGCGAGACTGTAAAGTCGATGGTGGAAGTAGAATCATGAGAATTGTCTTAGCTGATTAAGTGCCTAACACTTTGTGGTTATGGACAAAAGTGGAGCCGGTCTTTCCTTGACCTTATCCGTTTTTCATTGAACACAAGTTAGGCCTGAAGTGGAAAGTGCAAGGAGGTACGACAAACAATAAAGTAAGTGTCGTCACAAGAAATATCTTGACTGATAATGTGCCTAGCAGTCGTCATCTTGTTCTTGTTGGTGCCAAGTACCAATAAAGAGAAGAATGTTAGAGATTGTGAAAACGAGTTTGAACTGTGTTGCTGTCTTCAACACGCATCATTACCTGAGGTGCTGAAGCGGCATGAGGATAAACTGGGCTAATTAGAAGAGAATTAGAGAATTAGAAGCGAATGGGTCCGTCTAATCTCAAGAGATGAACACGACAAGCGTTGTCCCGGTCATCGTTAAAAAGGTGCTTGGGGGGGTGGGGGGGGCGAACGCTTTGCTGCTCTGTCAGTTAAGTGTGACGCACAGGGAGGAGGACTGCATGACTCCGACTGACTCTGAGAGCCAGTGCAAGCCTTGGCTGGAACAGTTACCTCTCTGTGTTCCTTCACTTTCCCTCTTTTTCTCCCTCTCTCTCTCTCTCCCCCTCTCCTTCTCAGCTTTGTGGGGCAGTTGGGTAGTTAATCAGTTACACACACAGGTGACACATTTGCTGACTCAGAGCTGTTCCTGTGGCACAGTGCCCCATATCCCGGGCTGTTACACAAGGAGGACCCAAGGGCGGGGTGGGTTAGGAGTGGAGACGGGAGGCGGGTGTGGGGGAAAGGCCAACATGCCTCCCTTACCTCAGCGCACTCTCGCACGTCGCCCTGCAGGCCCGGCATGACATAATTGCCCTTGTGACTGAAGTTTTCCTTTGTCTTTCTTTCTTTCTCTCTCTCTCTCTCACACACACACTTTCTGCCTCTCTCAAACATTTACTTTCTTTTTCTATTCTCTTTCTGTGGCTGTGAGTGTCTTCCTGAGTCGCTGTGCTCTTGTGGCAGAAGCGACATAAAGAGAGAGAGAGAGAGAAAGAGAGCGAGAGAGTGTATTTGTGCTATTGTTTCCGGCGTCTGGGCAGGAAGTGAGTGAGTGAGTGAGAGAGAGAGGGGCAAGGGCACTGACGCTTACGCTGTGAGATGACCATTGTGTGGGACCGCTGGCTGGACCACGTTTCTTCCTCCCGCGGGCTGGGAACATTATGCAGTCTGCACTGGCCAGTCATGGCAGCCACCCACAAACATCCTCTGTCACGAGATTAAGCATCTCAAGGATCAGGACGTCAGAAGTGGATTTTTCTTTTTTCTTTCTGGGGAATAAGAGGATTAGAACAAAATATATGAATATGAAATAATACAGCTTGGGGAAGTTATGTTGATGTCATTGTACAGTTTCCTCAAGCAAGGCCTAATACATAAGCTAGCCTAGATCCATAAGAAGAACAGTGATATTGAAATGTAGCCCTCATGAAGTGTGTCTAATGAGGAGATTGTGTTGAATGTATGACAGCCTTGTCCTCACATAGAAGGATTTTGGCATCATTCCTTTATTTGAGTATTCACATGGAGCGCTTTGTAAACAATGTTGTACTGCACCCACAGCAACAGGGTGTGTTCAGTGCTGTCGAGGAAGATAAAGGCTAGTTAGGAGGAGAGTCCTTTAGTTGGAGATCCTGTGTCCTAGGCCACCACCAGAGGCAAACGGCTCCTGGGTGTGCTAATGGAGTTGCTTTGTTTTCGTTTACAGTTTCCTGCAATAAGAGGCAGATCAAAGCAGTGAACCGCTAGAGAAATACCCTGCACCTCCCCTCCTCCGTAACAGCTGGTGTAGAGGACCGGGTCTGCTTGCTAATTCTGACTTGCCCCCCACCCACCCACCCACACACACACACACACACACACACACACACACACACACACACACACACACACACACACACTGTTATCCCCCCTTATGTCCTTAAAAACCACTGTGTCAACAGTTTACATGGCCTCAGAGACAGGGGTGAGAAGCTTTGATGTTGAGGCTTTTTTTAAGCAGTAGCCTAATGTGTGAAGGAATGCACAGGTGGATGATTGTTCCTAATTTAAGGTAGTGACGGCCAAAAATCATGTAACCTCCCAGCCAATGACGAGGTGACTGTTCTGTGCCCAGTTGGTTTGTGCCCTGTAATTCCCTCAACAACGCAGTATTATTTTATTTTTTTAATTCAATGTAAAGGTAGGCTTATCGTGTAAGAAGCTTGGCTAGGTAGAGCATAATTGAGTGGGCGTAGGCATATTCCCCTCCCAAATTTTTGTTTGTTTCAAGGCAGGCTAATCCAGTGTTGCTCCAGTTCTACCGGTATGACCCCTGCATGTAATGAGAGAGCTTCTCTCAGCTGTGTGGCTGCAAACAGAGCTGCCTGACTCCACCTGATGGTGGTCACCCTCTATGTGCGGCACCTTTCCAGTCATAGAACACTGTTCACCCAAAAGCCCACATTGAGCACGGAGGTTTGCTACTTGTCATATAGGCCTGTGGTTCTGTAGTGTTAGACCTGACATTTACAGCTTTTCAGCATCACCCAACAGCTTTGCCTTGTGACCTGAAGTCACTCAGCCAAGTGAGCGTCTGTGATTGGCGAGGCCAGTGTTAGGCCAGATGCACAGGATATGACTAATAACACTGAAGGTGTTTTGACTCGACAAGTGTGAAGGCGTACGTGTGTGTGTGTGTGTTTGTGTGTGTTTGTGTGTTTGTGTGTTGTGGCTGTTCACCGAAATGGTAAACAAATTACATATTGCTGACACCCTTGCCCACCCACTCACAGTAGTTTTGCAAATGTCAGGTTTCATTAGGACAGCCACAAACAGCAGCCCTGACAAGAGTAGGCGAGATCATGACGCACCTATCTGCTTTATCTGTACCGTGAGTACAAACCAGAGAATAGCCCAAGTCTACTCATAAATAAAAACTGCTGTACAGGTTTTACAACAGGTTTGTGGTGTAATAGGAATGCCACTGATGCCAATATAGTTTTGATGCACGCAATCTTGTGAACTGCACACGGCTTTGTTCAGCAGGCCAAACCCTGCCAACACAGGATAGGCCTCCCTAAACTAGACCATAGCCTAGCATGTTCCATAGAGTAGATAGTTTGCTTTCCATGGGAACATTTTCTACATACCAGACTGTCAAAAAAGTCAACAGGGGTGATTTGGAGTGTAAAATGGCTATTGAAATACAGAAGCAACATACTAATTCCTTTCATTATGTCAGTAACAAGGCTTTGGTAGACACAAGATTGCTTCTGTTGAAATTGCAGTGTGGTTTTTTTCTCGTCTTTGAGCGGTTGTGGTTTCAGTAATGCTTAAGGACTAAAAAGATGCTTTGCTGTGAAGTAGCTGTATGTCTGCAGAAGGGGCGTCCATATCCGCTCTGATGTTTTGCACAGCGACATGGGCAAGAGTTTCAGCTCTGTTTTAGTGTCAACACTGTTCTATCAGCCTCGGCCAGTTCCCTTAAAGGCTGGTCTCGATTGGTTCGTAATGTTTTGCTTCATGATTAATTTCACTCAAGGATCTGACCTCAGTTGCAGACTTAAGTACCATCAATTCACAATGTAGGGTTGGGGTTTACCAGATTCTCACTCAGTCCTTGAGAGTTTAAATCAAACTATGGCAACAGACTAGTGGTGTGCAGTCAGGGCAGGCAAGATGGGGAAGTTGCTAATCCAAAAAACTATGAAAATCCAGATATTGCATTTGAAAAAAGAAATAAAAATAATTCTCAGTTTACAATTAGGCTAGTGAGTTATTCCCCCCTCTTTGCGCATCATTGTAACAGACTATAGGCTAATGATCAAAAAAATACAGGAGGTCTTTGATTGCAGTTTTTTTTCCAAGCTTCTCCATGTGTATGAAGATAGGCCTTCCGAAGCTTTATGTCCCATTTATAGAAATCTTAGGCAGATAGCTCAAGGCACTTTAGAATCCTGGTAATATGACATAACAGTAACAAAAGACACATGTGAAGATGGATACCAGATAGAAGGAAAGAAGAGGAAATGAACTGGGGGAAAAATAACTCAAGATGACGCTTGAAAGAAAGAGTTCTTAAAATGAGTTACGAGTGCTTTCGTGAAAAAACTCTTGTGTTTGTCAGTATTTGGCTTCTAAATAGATTGATCTCTGATGATCTGCACCCTTTACTCTTTCAGCTGTGTCCATGTGGAGGAGCACCATGCCGCCGATATTGACGTCTATCACTGTCCCAACTGCGATGTCCAGCACGGACCCTCCTTGAGTAAGTGGCTCTGGCCTGACCACAGACAGCAGAGATAAATTGCCCTCTGGGGAACTGATCATTCTCTGTCCTGGCGCAGTGCGGCTCTGACCCCCTCCAAAGTGCTGGGGCACACAGTAACAGGTTAATTGAATGGTAGAGTAATCCTTTAATTGAGTCAGCGCACAGGCTGTGGTTATGGGAAGCGGGGAAGAGCAGTACTACTGTGTGTGTGTGTACGTGTGTACGAGCAAGTGAGTGAATGCCTGTGTGTGTGTGCTAGGGGGTGGGAGCGCAAGTTCTAGTCGTTTTCATAGTGTGATACTTGTATAGGCTTATGTTTCAAGGCAAACCAGACAAAATGTCATTTTGAGTAACAAGACATGATCCCGTAACATGTTTCTTAAAACCTGAACCCTTGCAGTGAAAAAGCGCAATAATTGGCACCGCCATGACTACACAGAGCCAGATGACGGCACGAAGCCGGTGCAGGCGGGGACCTCCGTGTTTGTGCGGGAGCTACAGGAGAGGAGCTTTCCCAGGTAGGGGTCCAAACCTGGGTTTGTTTACTGTAGTGGAGTGGAGGTGAGGAGGACCCTCGGCACATCTTCACATGAGCTGCAGAAACTAAAAGTTAATGCAGTGAGATTGATTAGTTTCTCAAAAATGGAGGACAACTGCAGAAGCTGTTGAAACAATAGTCCTTGTAAATGTGAAGTAAGATAGAAAAGGTAGCTGAAACAGTGGTCTTACTGAAGTGATGACTGAGTAATATTTTTGTATTTTGTGTGTGCTCCAGTGCGGAGGAGATTGTCCTGCGAATGCAAGGGCACCAGGTGACCGCAAAGTATTTGGAGAAGCACGGCTTCAACTACCCCATCATGCTGCCCGAGTTCGAGGGACTGGGGCTCAAGCTGCCCCCTCCTTCCTTCTCCATCAAAAACGTGGAGGAGTATGTGGGTAAGGGAATCAGTCTTATGTTCAAGGGGTGTGTGTGCGTGTGTGTGTCTGCGTCTGCACGTCTGCGTATGTGTTTGGTTTGGTTTGCTAACTACATTCATATTTGCATTTCCCCAAATATTTAATGACTGGATGAATGGATAAATCAATGGACTATGTAAACTATGTAACTTCAATTTCTTGATTACAAATCATAAAAAGAGACAATCTAGTCAAAGACTGTTGATGGCAGGTTAAAAATGATGTTTAGATGGAAGGCTTACTATTGTAGAACCAATATTAATCAAATGTTGTGTGTAATCTAAGATAGTGGTTGTCTGGCTCTTCATTGTCTTTAAGTTCAAGGCATTTCCTCGCCCCACTGAGGGTCTGGTACATTGTGGCTCTCATTACAGGGCCTCTGCGTCTCGGGTTCACCGCCATGGCGGCTGTGTTTTATCTCTTAAGCTCCAATTACACGCCACCTCCTCTGCTCCATTGAGCAATAAGCGCCTCTTGTTTTAAAAAGGAGCAGGTGTTGTGAAGGGGTGTAGGCCCCCTCGGCCAGATCGCATTACATCCTTACAGTTTTGGAGACAATGGGTGGAGGGCTTGACCCTCTCTTCCTACCTCTTTTCTCTGTCCCTCTCTTCCTCTCTGTTTCTCCCAATCTGTCTGTCTCTCTCTCTCTCTATCTGTCTCCTTCTCTCTCTTGCTCACTGTCAGCAGAGGTCTCTGGTCCTTGTGAACTCCCGAGGCCCTTCCATCCCCCCCATTGTTGTTTCAGTATCCTGTCATCTGTGCTTGCCGAGATGGGGCAGAAAAAAAAGTAATCCGACCCCTCCGGTCTTGTTCCTAGATAGATAGACTGGGACTGAGGTGGTGGCTTCCTCAGTCCGTCCGTGGGGAGGGAGAGGACGCGTCTCACTGGGATAGAGGTATTTAGTGACGCCTCTCTCTCCCTCCGTCCAGGGACTGTGGTGCTGCAAAGCGGTTTCCACAGCCTCTGCCCAAGCGCAGCCTCCATCTCCAGCTGTTCCCTGTCATCAGACGCTGGCCAGATGGGCTCATGTGTTTTGTGTGTGTGTGTGTGTCTTTGTGGTTGGCGGCAGCAGCAGTGGGGGGCAGGGCGATCACACAAACGCCAGCTGTCCTCTCCCTGCTTATTGGCAGCCCTGTTTCCGGCGCGCACACACTCGTTCAGCCGTTCGGCGTGGCGGGTTTGATTTGCTGCCCTGCAGCTGTGCGAGTCGGACGGGCCATATCTCTCCAACCTCTGGGGCTCCTACACTCTCCCACCTTTGCTGCCACTGGCTCCACCTTGGTGGCTCAGTCACGTGACCCCCCACTGAGTGAGAAATTCCCTGAGGGAAGTAGCACAGTGGTGTGGAAATAACGGCTAGCTCCAGGCCTAGCAATTAAGCAATCCCATTTACAGTCTGTAGTTAGGAAAATGGAGTCTTAATTTGGAGTTAGAACCATAAAGATTTGTTTAAACTCTATTATTTGTAGCTTAGCTTGATTTTTTTCCCCCAAAAATAGTCAAATTGTCAAGTAGTATGAAGGTAACACCTCGCTTGAAATGGCCAACAACCTCTGATGATAAAATAAAGCTTTATGCCATCTTTATCACAGTACTTCATGCATTCTGACAAGTGTCAGATAATGAAAGCACTGAAAATGCTAAATTATTAAGGGTCCAGGGATCTCTTTTCTCAGTAATCAGAATCTGAACACAGTACCGATTTAGAATCTTCTAAGTAGCAAAAAATGGCACCTTGGCCTGCTTAGAATTATAAATGTACATTGTGAATGTCCAATGGGACTTTGCTAGAAAGGTTAACCTAGCTTATGATGGCTCAAAATTTGTGCTTTTGATTTTGCAGGGGGTGACAAAGTCATTGATGTCATCGACGTTGCCAGACAAGCAGACAGCAAAATGAAACTCAGAGAGTTCGTCAAGTATTACTACCAGCCGGACCGACCAAAAGTGTTAAACGTGATCAGCTTGGAATTCTCAGATACAAAGTAAGTCTTGCCTGCTGAACAATGACGAATATCTAGACTTTGTCTCTCTAATGCCGTTAAAGAGGAATACAATGTGGATATGGAATACACTGATTGCTTCTCCATCCTTCCAGGATGTCTGACCTGGTTGTGGTGCCGGATGTCGCTCAGAAGATGTCCTGGGTGGAGAACTACTGGCCGGATGACTCCTTCTTCCCCAAGCCCTTTGTGCAGAAGTATTGCTTGATGGGAGTGAAGGACAGCTACACAGACTTTCACATAGACTTTGGGGGAACGTCTGTGTGGTACCACGTCCTTTGGGTATGAGCTTCAGAGCGTTTTTTTTTTTCCTTCTTTTTTTAAGATTTAGGATGGCTAGCTGCTTCCATGAAGCTGAAGTGTTAAACAAGCACTGAAATGTTTATGTTGAGAATAATATAAAACGGACTGTTTATGCACATATGCCATTGCATGCTTTGATCCAGCACGCATTTAAAGAAATAAATCTGTTTGCAGTCTGCAAGACAGTAACAGCACTGTACAGTGTAGGCAATTGCTTGTCAGCGTGAAGCCATCCAACTTAAATGTGTGTACTTTTCCCCGTGTCTTGTGCAGGGAGAGAAGATATTTTACTTGATTGAGCCAACCAAGGCAAACCTCGCACTTTACGAGGCGTGGAGCTCCTCTGTCAATCAGAGTGAAGTATTTTTCGGGGAGAAGGTGGAGAAGTGCTACAAGTGCGTGGTGCGGCAAGGAACCACACTCCTTATTCCTACAGGTGAGAGATGAACCCCTCCCAGGTCATTCAAATTACTAAGGCTCAGTGAAGAGCGCTGGGGCACCAGTTTCTAGATACTGGGCTACAGCAGTTGTGGTTGGTGGCCTTGCTTGACCCCTCATTGAATGGAAAATAGTTTCTTGGAGAGAGAGAGAGAGATTTTTTTTTTTTAAAAGTCATCAAAGCAGATCCAAGTCAAAAATAATATCAACATTTTCCCAGGGAGCTTGCCAGGAAAATCTGGCTCAGTGTTTGAGGCGGGGTGACGACCCTACTCATTGCCAGGGGAATGTGAAACAGAGAATCTCTGCCAGGCACCAGTGTAAACACAACAAAACCAATTGACTGTTACAGATGTGACTCCTTGGAATGAAAGCAATCTCTCCAGCTTGACCCAGTGATGCGTAGTCCCAGAAAAAAAAGAAGGGAAAAAAAATAAGGAGTGTTGTAAACATCAGATAAAGTACTTGTGGGGTGTCATGTTGCAGGAGTCATCCTTATCACAGGTTTGGGAGGGGAGGCACAGGTTTGTGTTTGGGGTGTAAGTGAAGAACGAGGAGCCACTCAGGCATAGATCCCTCTCTTCTGGCACTGATGTCATGAGAGCATCTGGTTTCTCTCACTCTGCCGCAACGCTTCGCCTGAGCTCTCTTTATCTACAACTCCTCCGCTAACATGGAGCTCCTGTAATCTGCAGTGTGTGGGATGGGACCGAGGGTGTGAGATATTGATCAGATGGGTTGTTGTGAGGTGAACGGATGTGTACTCTGTCTGGGTGTGTTGTTGTCTGCTACTCACTGTTCTCTGTTGCCCCCTGCAGGATGGATCCATGCCGTTCTCACCTCTCAGGATTGCATGGCATTTGGAGGAAACTTTCTTCACAACTTAAATATAGGCATGCAGCTCAGGTAAGACCTGAAGATGAAAAGAACTGGACGGCCACGTATCTAACACGTTCACTTGCACACTAAGCTGCTTCTTTGATCTAAGTTAGTGAATAACACTTCACATTATTTTTATGCACCTGGTAGGTGCTATGAAATGGAGCGACGTCTGAAGACTCCTGACCTCTTTAAGTTCCCGTATTTTGAGGCAATCTGTTGGTATGTGGCCAAGAATCTCCTGGAGACTTTGCGAGGTAAACAACAAACACTCAGACAACATAGGAAATTGGTGTAATAACTACATGGATGATCCAATTGTTATCACATGATCATGAGTAAGACAGTGAATCTCTGCTTATCCACGGTGAGCGCTAACACAGTACCATTTAATTTCAGAATTACGAGAGGATAACTGTGCGCCCCAAGCCTACCTTGTGGAAGGGGTGAAAGCTTTAATCAGTGCACTGAAAACATGGCTCAAAAGAGAGGTATGGCAAATGGTTCTTCTGAAAACTACACTAGAGCAATAGTAAAGCCTGGTCAATATCACTTCACAGGGCAGGTGTAGCCTGTGTATAGTAATGCATTGTGTTCTCCAGCAGGAAGTGGAACATAAGTGCAAACCCAGTACAGGCTCCTCACTGTTCAGTGTGCATGTTCTCTCCCCAGGTGACCGAACCTACCAGTGAGGTCCCTGACCATATCAGACCACACCATCTCGTCAAGGAGCTCACCAAGGAAATCCGCTACCTGGAGGTAAGTTAACTTTAGAGATAACGACTGGTGGAGGAATTTGAGCATGGGCACACCTGGATTCAATGTATGTGTGTGTGGGTTGGGGCACTGAGGAGTGGAGCTTTGTGTTATGACTTTGAAATTTACTAAAAACAGCCAGGTTACCACAGTTACTTTTTAATGGACTGGTCAGTTTTTCCCAAATTGCACCTCCTTTTAATGAAAATGTCCCGTGATCCTTTATGGCCTTCAGGAGGAGCAGAGCGGTGGTGGTGGCAAGCCAATGAAAACTCAGGGAAATGGGGGCTGCCTCCTGACTCGCTCCACGCTAGATCGGGGATGCCATGCCAGGCGGGTGGCCCGAAGGCTGCGGGAGCAGCAGCACCAGGCCCCGAAGCTGTCCTCCAACCTGGACGTCCTGGAGCGGCATACACGTGAAGTCTTGAAGAGATTGGAAGTTGGTCCACTGGAGGAGGTGAGAACTGCAAGGCTAGTTATGGGCTAGCCTTTGAGGAGAGAGCATGGGTAGTATGAAGGATGGAAGTAATGTTTGAAAATTGGGTGGAATTAATGTGTTATACTCAAAAATGGTAAAAATAGATTGGTTTAGAGATTACATTGTTGCCATGAGAACTGAATTTTTGGGCACATCTTGAAAGTTTTTAAGGGATTTTGCAGATGAAATTAGCTGGCCAGCATACTTCACATGCACATCTAAAAAATTGAATGTGTATGTGTAGATCAGAGTTATATGGTTTTCCTGGCAATCATTAAGCAATATTTGTTTGATTTGATCCTCCTTAAATCTCTTAAATCCAATGTCTTGTAGGATCCAGAATTTAGCACAAGGGTGCATGGAAAGTTTAACAAGGTCTCGATGGCTTCTGCGGTTACGATCGAGAGGGGTCTGGACAATAACGTACACTTGGTGATGTGCAACGGCAGAATTGTCAGGTAAGCAATTGAGCCATGAAAACTGATGAGGCAACAGCAACAAAGCCCACCCTCTTGGAAACTCCTTAAAGGCATGTCATGTTTTGGCCCAAAACGGTTTTAGAGTAACTTGACTGGTTAGACTGTAACATCAAAATGTATAGTCTGGCCATTACTGATTGACTGGGTTCAATCCAAAGGGCAGAATCAGCAGTTGTTTTTACAACTGTCTTTGCACGCTGATTGGTTATCGCTACGGCACATCTAGGCGACTCTTTATGAGGACAGAGATGTGATTGGTCCAACCTAACCTTGGAAAAAGACCTATTGAGGCCCTATGGCTTGAGGCTAGACGTACTGCTGAGCAAAACTATTTGCTACCGCTGGGGTCTGCTGGATCATTAGGCTAGTTTTTATGTTTAAGTCAAACTTCTAGAGTCTAAAATCTAAATTGAAATGCTGCCAGCGCCCTGAATCTTCAATTAGTGTATTAAAATTTTAGAAACCATGTTTAGAGGTTATGCTCATTATCACACTTGGCACTATTAATGCTTTGTAGAGCAGTCATTGCTTAAAAGGGGAGTTGGTTCTTTGATCGCTAGAAAAGAACACTGTGTCTGTTATTCAACAGAGATCAGCGGCCTCGTGGTTTAATGAAGACGTTGGTAAAGGCTGAGAACGAAAATATGTTGGCATGCCAACTTAAGCAGGTCAAGATGGAAAGAATGGATTCAGATCCAGAGCAGCATTGCTCCACAGGTAAAGGTAAGTTAACAGAGAGCCTGTAGAAGTCTCTACATTTGAGAGGCAAGTCAATGGGTGATGGTTGGTATTTGTTTAAGGAAAAACCAACTTCAAGTGGGGTTTTGATACTCTTGTGTTTCAAGTCCTGAAACTCTACAAAATGAGGACCATTCTGAGTCAGGATATTAACCAGCACTGTCTGTTTCAGCAGATACTCACATAAGTATTCAGCGAGAACTCAGGGGAGAAACGTCTGGTGTTTCCGACACCGAATCGGAGGACAGCGGAAGCACAGAGGTTAGTTCCCAACTTCTCTTGCCATTCCCTCCTGGTGACCAGTAGTGGTTTGGTTCACCACCAGTAGAGCACACCATCTCATTTGAAACAATACTGATGTTGAGTCTTTGTCCCTTCAAAGCAGAGGAACTCCTCCTCAGAGGAGGATTCAGGGAGTTCGGAGGATGAGAGGGAGGACGTGAAGGACTCAGAGGAGAAGGACTCAGGGAGCGGAATGGAGCATCAGGCTAACACGAAACACAATCACAAACACAGGCCACTCAAAAGGTAAGGCATGCCAGTTGGTTGTGTCTCTAGAGGTTGATGATGATGTAGTGTCGGCTGTTTTTCTGTTCATTATATGAAAAGGAATTGGCAAAAGCAGGACAAGATGGTGTTTCTGGTTTTTGCCTTCTTTTCTTTTGTTCAGTCCAAAGGCAGTTATGTTAGATTATAGATTGCCTGCACCTATTTTGGCAAATCAATATTTATGTCCATATTTACAGTCAGGTAGACTTAAAAGATAATTGTCATTATCTGTGTCCACATCTGCAGAGAACGTCCTACCTCACCAAGCACAGAAGAAGCCATTCAGGGCATGTTGTCCATGGCTGGGCTGCTCTGCCCACAGCGGCCTGGCGAGGATGGCAACTCCCAGGAGCCGTGGTGGTCCAGTCCGGCCCGCCTCTCCCCAGGACACCGGGGCCTGCAGGCACCGTCCGGCAGTGAGAGTAAGGGTTTCATGGATAGCCAGGGCAACAGTAGCAGCGAGGCCTGGGATCACCATGAGCTTCCACCCAGCCCCTTGCGCCAGGAGGACAGCCCGGGGAGGGAATTCCAGTACAGAGAGAGCTCCATGTCTCCTCCCCTGCACCCCTCCAAGAGACACGCTTCCAATCCCCCGCCCATCAGCAATCAGGCTACAAAAGGTACGAGGCTTGTTTGGTTTTCAGCTGCCTGTGTCATGTTAATGTAGGTGCAGCACTTTTTTGCAAAATTCTCGAAACCTCCAAAAGGGCAAAACTTGCATGTTGGCTAAGTCGTTTCTGGTTCAAGGAATGAGGCATACTACTGCTAAATATGGCAAAGTTATGGAATAGTGTGATAAAATTGCGTAGCTTGCAATTATGGTATCCTAATTTACAGGTCCTTCTCAAAAAATTAGCATATTGTGATAAAGTTCATTATTTTCCGTAATGTACTGACAAACATTGGACTTTCACATATTTTAGATTCATTACACACAAGTGTAGTAGTTTA
>JAVQKI010093521.1:0-10573 GCA_036025975.1 Nematalosa erebi
CCAACAATTGTTGAACATTTACAAGGATATAGGTGTTTGCAACAGACATCGCAAGACACAATCAATCAGAAATAAATAATGTAATCTGTAACACTTTATTTAACAAACAGCAAGCAGTGAGAGGATTGAATGACATTGAAATTTTTAGAGGTTTTGTGGAAACTGTGGTTTTTCTTCACTGTGTATTGTGCTTTGCACACAGATGCATGAACAAATGAAAGCCTAATTACGCAACTTGAGTAGGTGCCAACTGCAGTCTTCACTGTGCTTTAGCCTACAGGCCTACTAACGGCATCATAGTTCGTGTTTTGAATAAATGAATGAACGAATACCCTAAGAGATGTTGGTCAACATAGCCTAGGCAGCAGCAGAATGACTATAGGCAATTAGTAACACATTAGACTGGAAGTGTGCCAGCAGTACTATTTCTGAGTGGAGTTGCGTAACAAAGCTCAGTGCAAGGAGTCATTTCTAATGCCCAATCGGTCGGGCTATAACAGCAAAGGGTGCCATTTCTAATGCCCAATGGGTCGGGCTATAACAGCAAAGGGTGCTATTTCTAATGCCCAATCGGTCGGGCTATAACAGCAAAGGGTGCTATTCACTGGGCTCAACTCCAGCAAGCAAACCGTCACATTTTTTCCCGGTTTCTGTTGCTGCAGTTATTTTGTGAATGGCTTTTATTCCATCTCTTCTTTTGTCCTGACAGTATGTGTTGCCTGATGGCTAATGGCTAATGTCTAATGTCTAATGGCTAATGACTAATGTCTGATGGCTAATGGCTGACGGTGTGTCTGAGTTGCGTCTGAGATATGCAGCCCAAATCGTGGGTCTTTGCTGTGTTCCTCTGGCCTGGCACTGCTTGCAGGGGGATTTATCTGCAGTCTGCCTCTGTCCAAGCAAAGCAGTCTGTGAGAGTTATTCTGTACACTCAACCCACACGTGTTCCACTCCTGCTCGTGGAACACTGCTGGTGTGTGTGTGTGTGTGTGTGTGTGTCTAGAGAGCATCCTTGGCTAGCTTTTGTTACTGTCTGAGTAGTTACTGTAGAATGGCTGTGTATGTACATTTCTGGTGGTTTTACCGTCTACTATCTACTGTACTTTGCTTTTATGTTTGCACACAGCAGCACATTCAGGCACCTTGGAGCTGTAAAAATAGGAATAGGATTCCCTTCTAACCTGCATGCTAGTGTGAAATACACAGCTGAGTATTGCCATATACAAAGTGTGTGTGTGTGTGTGTGTGTGTGTGTATGTGTGTCTTCTCCTTGTCCCCTGGTAGACTAAAGGACATTTTTCTTTTTCTTTCTACTAGTGGCTTCTCTAACCATTTCCCAGATTTGAATGAAGCGACTATCTCCCATTTCCCAGATTGGGCTCAAGCGACTCTCTCCCATTTCCCAGATTGGGCTCAAGCGACTATCTCCCATTTCCCAGATTGGGCTCAAGCGACCATCTCCCATTTCCCAGATTCTCCCATTGGTTCTTCCAAAACATCTATCATGTTCTCTGGAAGCTGCTTCTGTTTTTTCATGCTGGCAAACTATTTGAGAAATGTGTCTGTCCATTGCCTTATAAGGCAGAGAGAGGGAGAGATTTTCTTCCATGACTCCCTGTCTCACACCTCTTTTTTCCCCATTCTTTCTCTCTCTCTCTCTCTCTCTCTCTTTCCCTCACAAAAGAAAAAGAGTGGCGATGGAGGGAGAGGGGTATACGTCTAGACTTCTGCTCAGGGATGGAAGTCAAATAAATGGGCGTGAGTTACACTATGCTAAACAAACTGAACCAGAGGGCTGGAACGGTTCCCACTGTTGGGTGCTTGGACCCCGGGCTCTGAGCCTCCACGTGCTGTAGAGTAACGTTCCTCCAGCTCCAGAGGACCCATATCCCTCTGCAAACAACTCCAGGCACAGCACACACACACACACACACACACACAGATCACAGCTCACACAACACACAGCTCACAGCACACAACACACACACACAACACACAGCTCACAACTCACACAACACTCAGCTCACACAATACACACAGCTCACAGCACACACACACACACACACACACAAAACATACACAGATCACACAACACACACACATAGCACATATACTGTAACACACATAGCACACACAGCACATACACACACAGCTCACACAATACACACAGCCACCACAGCTCACGGCAGACACAGTACATGCAACACTCACACAGCCACTGCAACACACACACACACACACACAGCACTCATCCGCAGCAAGACACACACACAGCCGCTGCAACACACACAGCACTCAATCTTAGCAACACACACACACAGCCACTGCAACACACACACACAGCCGCTGCAACACACACACACAGCATTCAACCTCAGCAACACACACACACAGCCACTGCAACACACACACACAGAGCCGCAGCAACACACACACACAGCCGCAGCAACACACACACACAGCCACTGCAACACACACACACACACAGCACTCAACCTCAGCAACACACACACACAGCCGCTGCAACACACACACACACAACTGCAGCAACATACACACACAGCCGCAGCAATACACACATACACAACCGCAGCAACACACACACATACAGCACTCAACCTCAGCAACACGCACACAGCCACTGCTTCACAGACACACACACACAGCCGCTGCAACACACACACACAGCACACGAGCGCTGCAACACACACACAGCCGCAGCAACACACACACCGCCACTGCAACACACACAGCACACAACCGCTGCAACACACACAGCACACAGCCGCTGCAACACACACACACAGCACACAGCCGCTACAACACACACACACAGCACACAGCCGCTACAACACACACACACACAGCACACGGGCGCTGCAACACACACACACAGCACATGGGCGCTGTAAAACACACACAGCATCACAGCAACCAGCCAGTCCACTCACTACCCACAACCCCCCTCTCCCTACAATTAAAGTTCCAGGAATCCCAATCACATGTGGAGAGAGGGGTTGGAGTCTGTGTGTGTGTGTGTGTGTGTGTGTGTGTGTGTGTGTATGTGGTTGGGGAGGGGGGACAGAGTTCATATCCTGTTAGGGCTCTACAGACTGAGTTAAATGTCAATGTGATGACTCTCTCTCTCTCTCTCTCTCTCTCTGTTTTTGTGTGGTGAGCATAGGTCTGTGTGAATGTGTTTCCCTCTATGAATCTGGTTCTCAGGGAAACTCCTTCTAATCTGCTACGGGATCAGTTTTCTGTTTTCAAAGTTAGAGCAAAGTTGGAGCAGTTATGATACGAAACCCCAGTATGCACTACGAATGACTGAGTTGTAATCAAACGACTGAGAATGTTCATGAGGCCTGAAGTATCGTCATAGCAGCTAATGGAGAAAGCAGTCAGTCTAGTCTCCTAATCACCTTCGTAGTGAGACTATGGAGGACGCATTAGCGTAAGTGCTGGGCTGGTGGTGACACGTGTTACCTGATGCAGTGGCCATAACCAGTGTAGAGTGACTCACGCTCCTCTGCTTAAGCAGGCGTCTAACAGCCTTCTGAGGGTGGAAAGCCCCAGAAACTTGTTGAAATGTGCAGTGGAATGAGGTGATTCGGAATGCACTGGGTGAAACGTAGGCCACACCAGCAACAGCAGGCTCTTTTAAATCTTAGAGTAGAGACGATTCAGGTGTGTGTATGTGTGCACGTGTGTGTGTGTGTGTGTGTGTGTGTGTTTCCTGTACAGGTGTTAGAGCACAGTTTAAAGTCTCTCCAGGACTGTCAGCTTTATAGGGTACACACATAGGAATCCCCTCCCCCAACACCTCCTTCCCCTAACACCCCCTCCCTCCCAACACCTCCTCCCTTAAAAAATCTCCAAACACAAGGACGGCTCCAAGGTGACGTGATCCACAAATGTCCCCTGTTCAGTTTCAGTCTGGAAAAACCTTGTGAATGGAAACTAAAGCAGTCAGCACCTGTTCTATTGAGGCGGCCTTTCAGGCCAAAAGAAATACACCCTCAACATCATCATTCTTAGGAGTAATACAAGCCTCACCACCATCATTCCAATGAATGAATGAATCCCCTCACCAGCATCAATCCTATGAGATAATCCCTTACCAACGTTCAGCAACATCACTCCTGTAGGTTGATCCCCTCGCTAATCTCAGTCTTACCAGAGACACCCCCATCAGCATCACTGTTATGAGTTCCTCAGGGTGCGGGGAACAGGCACGAACAAAAACCCCACAGAAAACCTGACATTGCTTACATGTTCTACGGAAGAGAGAACTTAGTCTTTGGTGTGTGTGTGTGTGTGTGTGTGTGTGTGTGTGTGTGTGCGTGTGTGTGTGCCGCTGGTTTGTGTGAGCCGCTGGATGTCCTCTGGATCGCTCCATCGCTGGTGAAACCTCTCAGCCAGTCAGCGGGCCTCTGTAGTGAAACCTATTAGCCAGTCAGCAGGGCTGTAAAACTAATGACTTCTTACAGAGTCTGACCTTTGACCTCTCGCTGCCAGGAGATTAACCTTCTCACCTTCGACGGCCTCCATTAAAGCTCAACCCCGAACTGACATTTTCAAAACAAACACACACTCTGTGTGTGTGTGGACTTGACCCCACTATGCTCACAATCACTGAAGAGTGTGTGTGTGAGCTAAAGTGCTTAGGACAAAGCTTTGCAAAGCACTATACGGGTACCTACCCTTCTTCACGTATTCTCTGTTTACTCTAGTTGAATGGACTAAAGCCATCTGAACAGGGTCATCAGGAGGTCAGAGCGGGGCTGAAGGGGAAGGATGTGGAAGAACAATGAAACGATAAACCAGGAGGGAGAAGGACTGGAATGCCACAGGAGAGACTCATCATACAAGGCAATCAATGGGACCATTTCATAAGCACAGGTGTCGTTAATGACAGCTAATAAGACTCTGATTCAGTGTAGGAAAATCTCATCCTTATTGGATGTCATCAAGATGTCATTAGTAACCGCTGTGGTTACCTTGCTACTTCATGGCACCTTTGCTGCTGTAAAATAGGGCCACTGCACCATTACACCTCCGATAAATACTATTACCATGCTGTTTATTGTACTATTGTACTATACTATTGTACTATACGAGTATTGGCTGGGAATTCTTTGATTCCATTACATGGCACTCTCGGTTACATGCATCATGTATTTTAACATTTAACTTTAAATTATCGATCTTTTGGACAACTTTGAACAAGAAAGACTTGATTCATTTCGATTCAATCCCCTCCCCTCCAAGCTGCTTGAATCGCAGCACACTCTTTGCCAACAATGTCAACTATGCACAACGACTTCTGATCCGTCTCAGAGACATGGTGACCCTGAAACATAAACACACTCAGATAGCCCAGGAGTTTCCAGTGGAAAACTCAAGCTGAGAGTTGTCTGTGATGGCCACTGACCAAGCCCATAAACAGGCCAGCACTGCCGTCAAGGCAAGACGGGGAACAATGGCATCATTAGCACTCACAAGATGGATTAGAGCTGGTCCTCAAGTCAGTCGTTTGGTTCTGCAGTATGATTCTGCTACATCCAAGGTGTGAGAAGATACCAAACACTAAAACAGAACAATCTCAGATATTGTTTACTGAAAAAAAGGTACTAAAACACTTCAAAAACATAACAATCTCAAACATTGTTCACTGAAAATGTTGAGACAATGTCATGAAAGACATGGAAAATCCTTGTCAGGAGGAGAGGCAGGATCTATTCCAACTGGATACAAAGGATATTGCAAACCAAAGTGCATCTGACCTTATATGCCCTTTCATATTAATATTTGTGGACTTATAGAAAAAGCAACAAGACTTTATCAGCCTATCAAGAACTGCATGAATATCCCCCAACTAGTCTCTTTTAGTTGAAGAAAAGATGCTCAACCAGGACTGCCAGCTCTCCTCAAAACTGTTTGAGTGTGACCTAAAAGAGTTCTTCAGACATGAGAATCAGTCGATTCCTGCAGCCCTGAGTGATTTTGTTAAGCTCCACAATGGTTAAAGATCTCAGCTTGCTGCAATGCTTGAGTTTTTTGTTAAAATCCTCTGCTGTGGTGATTAGGAGGTTGCTCTCTGCAGTTATTACCAAGAGCCTTGCCTGTCTTTTAAAACTGGGCAGGCAAGGAAAAGAAGTGGGCCTTGAAGGGCTGCAAGATGCAGGAATGCGTGTTTAGTAAATTTGCTTCCAACAGGAATCAGCCTCCTTCAGTTCTTCCAGGCAAAAGGGGCTGAAGCAGGACTGCCAGCTCTTCTCATGCCAGAGCGGAGACTCGGACCTAAGACGTGAGAATCCCTTAAGATTCCTGAACTGTGACCTAACACATGAGAATGCCTTAAGATTCCTGACACCGATTCAGAGGAAGAAATCTCAGCTTGCCGCCATCCTCGAGTCTCTTGTTAAAATCCCTGACACCAAACCAGAGGTAGATGATGTTGATAATAATGGCTTAGCACTGGTAAACATTTTACCGCCACGGAGCTCAAAGACATTTTAATCGTCCGTAAATGAGATCCTCCCCCAAATAGAAGCGTACTCTGTTAAACACACGAGAACACACACTTTCTTTGATGTCTGCAAACAATCAAGCCTGGAAGTAGAAGCCAGGTCAAAAGAGGGAAAATGGAGCCAGACGCAAAGTCCTCAAATTGTCGGAACTTTGTTAGAAATCATCAACAAAACAGAACTTATTCACTACCTTGATGACATAATTGCACAAGCTTCAACACCACATGTGGTTTAAGTAACCAAAGACAACAAATCTTTCGGCAAGCACGGCATTAGCCTAAATAAAGTAAACCCATGCAGTCATAAGGATACTGACACAATGATCTTTGCTCATGCCACACATGCTACCAGCCAGGGCCGTAAACATCTCATGGCGACACTGATGATGTCAGCACAGCGGTTGGTGTTCTGATGCTGTCAGCACAGCGGTTGGTGTTCTGTCAGCCTTTGATGTTTTACAAGGTGTCAATGTAATCCTTGACCACCTAAACACCATCATTTCAGTGCAATCATGGTGCCTTCAGAGATATAATGCAAAATGCACTATTCAGTTATGCAGTAAAATGGCCACCATGGGGAAGCCATTTTGAAATTCAAGTGGTCAATGTTATTTTTGAGATGAATGGCCCCAAAGGGAATAACTCTGAATTTGGTGCCTGTACCCAGTTGTGAAAGACTTACAGTTACCTGCTTCCCAGTTCACAAAACAGAAATCATTGTGAAATGTAGCTGTGTGGTTTCTGAACTCTGTTAGTCTCTCCCGCAGTGTGTCATGTTCCGACAACCGTGACTGAGAGAGTGTGATTGGAAAGGAACCCCATTCATTCTCTGATGAAAAAACTTTTACTGATACCACCCCCTCACACACACATACTCGTTTACCCAAGCAAGCCTTTCTAATTCAGCGTGGCAGAAGCCTCGAATAACCTCAGCCGTCTGGAGCAGCCATCCATTGGGGAACGGGTCATGAGTAGTTCAGACTCAGCGTCGAGTTTCTGTAGAGGAGACCGTCCTCCGCCCCTGAGCCCAGCATGGATGATTATGGTGCTGCCACTCTTCTAAAGGATCACCCTTGACTGGTTGGGACATCCCCTCTGGCGCCCCCTGCGCTGCACTCCAACCCCCAGCCAGCCGCTCTTGCTACAGCAACCCCAGATAAACCTGTCCTCACTTTCGCTGATCTCTTTGGTGTAAAGTGCCTTGCAGTTTGTCGCCGTGCGGCGCTGCCACGGGTTGCCGTGCAGCTGGGAACTGGGTCCCACCACAATAAAGAAACGGCGCTGAAACCCCAAACCCGCCGGGCGAAACGAGAAACGAGAGTGTCAGGCGTCCTTGGGAGCTCTTTTGATCAGCTGCCGTTTGATTGGCCATCTGCTGACTGCGCCGCAAATTCCTGTCGTGTGACTTTCCCCGCTTTGTCTCCTTTAATACTCCAGCCAATCAAGAGCTCCAAGGTTGCGGGAGGCCAGCTTCCAGGCGTGAAAACACAAAGTGGCATTTGGAACAACTTAGAGCAGTTTATTTTTCTTTTTTTTCCCCTCTTTCTCTTTTCCCTTTTTTATTTAGTCTGAGTGATTCAAAAAGAGTTTCTTTTAACTGCTTTTGCTTTTATTAGTTTTGCTGCTGCTCAAATGTGGAACAACGCAACAGTCTAAACAAGCTGATATGCGTGAGATGATGCAATGCCATGTCTGAAACTGGCCAAGTCAACATTTCAGGGTGCAGCTGAGTTTAGAATCAGGGCCTCTTCCCCCTTCCTGCCCACTGAACTCCATTCTGTACAGACACTCACAGCTGCAGAGAGCAATCTCATGAACTTGTGGCAGGCTAACATCCCTGCGCCAAGCTTTGGATTGGATAAATTGACCAGAGAGTTAGACTATGTTACAAATAGTTGGGTATTTATGAAAACAGATATATTCTCCTCCGTTGCATGGTGCTGAACAAGAGCCAAGGAAGGCTGTCAAAAAGACGTTGAACAAACATCACAAAGCTAAAACTCAGTTTGCCTCCTCTACACGCAGTGCCTGAAGCAGTGGTCTTCAGAGATCTCCTCTTTGACCAGAGTTTTCAATAATGGCCATTTTCAGTGACTCAAATCTTCATTTACGTACAGATGATAGGCTTAACCACCTAAATAAATATTAGTTTTTGGTGATATCTAGCTAAGTGTAACAGGGCCTTATTTTAATCAAAATAACAAACAAAAAATGACAAAGCAAATTTTATTTGTATATACTAGTAAACAGAATGTCTTCCTTCTTCACTTCACTTCACTGTCTGACTGGGTTTGATGAAAGTTTTCACACAAATTTCTTATTACCGTCCCAGTAGCTTCAGGCCACAGTGTCTCTCACACTCACTAAACACTGGCAGCTGTTTGAGGTGAACTGTCTTTCAAATGCATTTTTAAGCCATGCAACAATTATGGGAAACACTTCATATCGTCAAGATTCAGAATTATACAGACTAGCTCCTTTGCCTTGTTGCTGTGTTCTCAAGTCAGTGTACTCAATGTCCTAACCCTGAGCCTTCCTGCCTGAAAAATGGTTTGAACTTTTGCTGAATGTGAGCATTTGCCTTTGTTTGCCATCTTGAGTGCACATTAGACTGAGGCTAAATCACTACCAGATCCAAGCCAGATGAGTGCCGGCGCGGGGCCAGGTGTGGGCCAAATGTGCCTCAGTCAGTCAGCTCCTGTTTTAGCTGGCTCCCTCTGCCCCAGTACAAATAACCCAGTCAGGCTCGCTCGGAGGGAGGGGGGAGGAGCCACTGGGCCTTGTGATTGCAGCTGCACACTGATCACACACACACGCACACACACACACATATCTCTCTCTCATACACACACATAAGCACTCATACAAATATCTCTCTCACACACACACACACACACAGATCTCTCTCTCTCTCTCTCTCTCACACACACACACACACACACACAAATATCTCTCTCACACACACATACAGATCTCTCTCTCACACACACAAACTGCTCAGACATGCACTGCTCACATACAGTACACACAGACACACATGCATGTGCACACAAACACACTGCTCACACACACACACTTGCATGTGTGTCTGTCAGATCCTGTGGAAGTCCAGCTTGTTGAACTGCAGACATAACACCCCTGGGCTTAAGTGCAGAGTAACTGACCCTGGAGCCGGCCAGCGTCTGGGCCAGAATCAGAAGTTCTGTTTCCCTGGAACAGGGTCAGTTACTCTGCAGAGCCGGCCAGCGTCCGGGCCAGAATCAGAAGTTCTGTTTCCCAGCGCACATCCCCTCATCTTGAGAAAGTTGCTTTCATTCCACCTTTGCAATTGTCTCTCATCTTCCACGTGCCCTGCCTTCCCAGAGTGCCCTGCCTTCCCCCCTGCCTTCCCAGAGTGCCCTGCCTTCCCAGAGTGCCCTGCCTTCCCAGAGTGAAATTAAGGACGGGGTTCCTGAGCCTCGATCCAGACAGCAGAGCAGACACGGCACGTCAACAGCCTCTTTCTTTCTAGTCTCTCTCTCTGTCTCTCTCTCTCTGCTTTCTTCTCCTGTTCTCTTCCTATCATCTCTGTTTCACTCTCTTTTTTCAGTCTGCGTGCGCGTGTGTGTGTGTGTGTGTGTGTGAGCTTTTTTTTCAGGGCCTGCATGTGTGTGGTCTGTCCAAAGCGAGACATATGGTCACAGTTAAAGGTAGATTATTTTCAATTGTTTGACTGATCAGAAACTGTTTCCGCGCTTCTCCGCCACCGCCTCTTCCAAAAACAAATGCATTCTAATGGCGTTCCGAGGATTGTGATGGCATTCCCAGCATTCTTTAGGAGTGGGGCTGCTGTTTCCGTCTCCCGGGGCCTTTGGCTGTTGCGACACACACACACACACACTCACACACACACACAGGCACGGTGTGAATGCCTGGCAGTAAGATCAGAGAAGGAAGATTTATGGGGATGTACTCTCCCGTCCTCTGTTTTTAGCCAGTGTTAAGGATGTGGGTGGAGACAGAAGGAGACAGCGTGTGTGTGTGTGTGTGTGTGTGTGTGAG